>CAUYLG010069818.1:0-49678 GCA_963573385.1 Cacajao melanocephalus
CTAAAGGCTGGGCGCGGTGACTCACGCCTGTAATCCTAGCACTTTGGGAGGCCGAGGTGGGTGGATCACCTGAGGTCAGGAGTTCAAGACCAGCCTGGCCATCATGGTGAAACCCCATCTTTAAATAAATAAATAAATAAATAAATAAATAAAACTAAAAAGTTAACAGAGGGCCGGGCACAGTGGCTCACGCCTAAAATTCCAGCACTTTGGGAGGCTGAGGCGGGTGGATTGCCTGAGCTCAGGAGTTCGAGACTAGCCTGGGCAACAGGGTGAAACCTCGTCTCTACTAAAATACAAAAAAAATTAGCTGGACATAGCAGTGTGCGCCTGTAATCCCAGCTACTTGGGAGGCTGAGGCAGGAAAATTGCTACAACCCAGGAGGTAGAGGCTGCAGTGAACCAAGATTGCCTACTGCACTCCAGTCAGGGAGACAGAGTGGGGACTCTGTCTCTTAAAAAAAAGAAAAAGAAAAAAAAAGCTAATGGGGGCAGAAATGAAATAATGTACAATAATTCATCCAAAAGATAAGAGAGAAGAAGTAAAGAAACAAAGACAGGTGGGAAAAGTAGAAAACATTTGGCAAGGCTGGGTGTGGTGGCTCACGCCTATAATCCTAGTACTTTGAGAAGCTGAGGTGGGATGATTCCTTGAGGCCAGGATGTCAAGACCACCCTGGGAAACATAGTCAGACACCATCTCTAAAAAAAAGAAAAAAAGAAAAAAAAGAAAAGATTTAGCAAGATGGTAGACTTAACCACAACTATAACAGTAATTACATTAAGAGCAAATAGGCTAAACACTCCAACTAAAAGACAAAGATCAATCTAGGGAGTGAGTCCCTGGGACTGAATGTCTAAAATTGAAACCCTTTGTGAACTGAGGCCTGGGCTCAATTGCCTTCAGGGTGTCCTATGATGACTTCGTTTCCCCCAACACAATAGGTGCCCTTGCCGTCTCTCAGAACGTGCCTTTCCTACCAGACAGAAAGCTCTTTACATGTCTTCTTTCTGCTGTCCTGGTGACTCCGTTTTACCATCTTATGCTTCAAAATTCAGCTCCTCTGTGAATCCCTTTACTTTCTCTTGATGACACACACACTTTCTCTCTGAAATAATTCATCTTTCTGCATGCTTTTATTATAGTTATTTGAGATTTGTTGTGCTGCTTCGCACTGGCCTGAGGACTCATGGAAGGAATTATATAAATTCTTGTCTGTAACCTCAGCATCTAGCAGTGGGCCTGGCAGGCAGTAGATGCTGAATGAATGGATGGATAGATGCAAAGCCTTTATCAAAAGGAAAGTGTTTAAAATGAAACCAAGGGCAGGAGCCCAAAGACAGAAAGTGTTTTGGGAAATCTCCCCCGTGTGGTAATGACATCTTTATGCACTTAATGCATCTCCAGCCCTGCACTTCTGTGAATTCTGGGTAGCATTCCTCTGTAAGGCCCAGATCTTCCTTTCACTTGGGACAGCCTCACTTCTTTCTGGTGAAATCCCTCCTACCTTCAAGCTTAGTTCAACAGCAATCGTCGTCTCTGGCACCTGGACACAGCCACGTAAAGCTCACGGCCATACATATTTTCTCATTAGAGCCTAACATCCACCCGCTAGGTAGATATTATTACTTCATTTTTCACAGACAAGGAAACAGAGGCCCAGAAATTATTTCATTGATGAGGAAATTGAGGCCAGAAAGGGACTTGGTTAAAGTCACACAGTGAAGGGGACACAGCTGCAGCTTCTACTCATACTGTGAACACCCTTAGTTGTGACAAGGATGCTGCTTTGATTCCTAGGGTTGCTATGTGAGAAGCAAAACTCAAAAAGGACAATAGTTTTTCTGTCATGCTGTCTCCTTCCTTCCTCTCAGTATCTAAAATCACGAATAGCTCTTCAGAAGCTGTGAGTGGCCTCTTGCAAAAAAGAGGCATAGGTTTTGGGAGGAGGCTGTGATAAGACTGCCATTTGGATGAAGAATCCATGTTGCAATCTTCTCTCTCACTGAGGTTGTATAGACAGCCTCTCAGAGGCATTACCCAACTGGGAGCAAAGAAATCCTTATGACTTCTAGGTACTACCCCAAAGTCTCTCAAAACTTACTGAGCACATATCCTGGGGTTGGACAACACAGGTTTTAGTGCCGATACTTACCATTCCCGAGCCCATGGCAGATATCAAGAATGGATCACAGGCCGGGCATGGTGGCTCACGCCTGTAATTCAAGCACTTTGGAGGCCAAAGGGGGGCGGATCACCTGAGGTCTGGAGTTCAAGACCAGCCTGACCAACATGGTGAAACCCCGTCTTTAAAAAAAAAAAAAAAAGAATGGATCACAGGATTACTTCCCACCAAGCCAGAAAAACAGCCGTCTCAATGCAGCAATCCAGACAGTTGCAATGAATCGACTGGAGTTGACGGACTTCATTTCATTCTATTTCACATTTCATTCTATTGCATGTGATGCCCACGGACAGGGAATACTGAGGTGAAAAAAACATTTCTCTGCCCTCAAGTCTGGAGGCAGGACATGGGTAGGGGTTAAGAGGAGACAAACCTGGGAACACATATTTATAACCAGGTTAAATTTAAAACCAGGGTTAAGTGTATGAACCCAATATTGTGGAAGTACATATTAACCAATGACTAATAATTCTGCCTAGAAGTGAGACACAGAGGTGGGTTTTGAAGGATGAAAAGGAGTGGGATAGGCCATGCAAAGTGGGAAGGGTATTCCTGGCAAAGAGACTAACATATACTAAGGCTTAGGATAACAGAAAGCACTAGAACAGGTCTAAGGAGGAGAGAAAACCTGCACCCAGAGTGAGAACAACCATTTTGCTTCATTCCTCTAAGCTGTAGTTACATCATCTGTAAAAATAGTAATACCTGGCTGGGTGCAGTAGCTCAGGCCTGTAATCCCAGCACTTTGGGAAGCTGAGGCGGGTGGATTACCTGAGGTCAGGAGTTCAATACCAGCCTGACCAACATGGTAAAACCCTGTCTCTACTAAAAAATACAAAATTAGCTGGGCACCGTGGCACATGCCTGTAATCCCAGCTACTTTGGAGGCTGAGGCAGAAGAATCGCTTGAACTCAGAAGGCAGAGGTTGCAGTGAGCTGAGATCACACCATTGCACTCCAGCCTGGGCAACAAGAGTGAAACTCCGTCTTAAAAAAATATATACTAATACCTATCTGACAAGGTTGTAGTCAGGATTCAGTAAGATGATGTATGTAATACCCTAAGTATGGTGCTGCCTGGTTCAACAAAAGTCAGCTCCTAGTGATACGTCCAGAACACCAAGGAACATGAAGCCGATATTTGGCAATTGAGTCAGAATACATTTGTTCTTTTTTTTTTTTTTGCCTTTTTTTTTGTTTTATTTGCCTGGTTTTCTCTGCACTAGCAGAGACAGAATACATTTGAAGGAAAGGAATATCATCAGATTTTTAAAATTTTTACATTTTCCATGATTAAAACACGTTTATATCTGTTTATATCAGAAGGGCTGAAAACATTTGAAACAGAAGAAAAGAAAATTTTACCTAACCCTACCAGGCAGAGAGGACTTCTGTTAATATATTGGTGCCATGGTTTCCAGTGCAATTCTTTTCTATGCCTATGACCAAGTTCTCTGCTTTTTCTACATACAGATTATTATGTAAGTAGTTTTCTATATTATTATACTCTCTTCGAACATATCATTTTAATGATGCATATTTATGGAGTGGATAGACTATAATTTGCTCAGCGATGTTGCCGCTGTTGGACCCGTAGGTTATTTTCTTTAACTCTCATCAATGATGTTATGGAGAATATCTTAGCACATAAGGCTTTTTTCTGTACTTGAGAGTATTTCCTTTGGATGGAGACCCAAATGTGGAATTCAAGACTTTACAGGTCTTGATTAAAGGCCCCGAATTTTTTTCCTGAAAGGGTGTATTTACACGCCTTCAGCAGGGTTTGTTTCACTGTAGCCTTACCAGCTTTGAGCATTCCCATTTTAAACAAAATCATTGCTAATGTGTCGGCTGCAAAGAACAAGCTGAAAGGCACAGTGTTCCTCTCGCTATTCGGAAGCTGAAGAAGCGTTCGCTTGTGTGTCTCTCATGCATGTTCTGCGTTACAACCTCTCAGTGCTTGGTTTTTATCTAACTGTTTACTGACGGAAGGATCTTTAGTTATTATCAAATATAGTTAAAACAGTAACCTTTGTCATATTTTAAAAGGAAGATTTTGTCCTACTTCGTTCATCATTTGCCTTTGAATTAAGGCTTTATATTCTATGGAAATAAGTCTGCAGATCTTTTCCTTTGTGATTGCTTCTTTCCTCTAGAAATGTGACAGGCAGGACCTTTTAGCTCTCTCTGGGTAAGTCACCTTTCCCTCTGGCATCAGTTTCCCTATCATTCAAACGGTTGGATAAGTGGAGATGTGATTTCTGAGCTTCCTTCTAGGTGTAGATTCTCGGGTGCTGGACTCCACAGTGCAGCTCAACGTGGGCAACCCTCTCCACGTGCTCTGGGGCTCCAGCTGCGCAATCTCCTCTCCTTGAGACTGAGAGGATTTCATTGAACCATTGTCTTTCGAGCATCTACCACACGCCAGGTACTATTCTAGGTGCTGGGGATATGGTGGTGATGAAAACAAAGTCCCTGCCATCATGACCTCTATAAAAGGGAGATGGAAATAGAGAAACCAGAAAGTTATAATTCAGATGGTGATAAATACTGTGGAAAAAAATGAAACAGGGTAAAGGATTAGGGAGTGCCAGGAGGTGGGAAGTTGCTTATATAGGAGGGTCAGGTGACATTTTAGCAGAGACTTGAAGGAAGCGAGGGAGCCGCCCAGGTGGATATCCAGGAGAAGCACATTCTAGGTAGAAGGAACAGCAAGTATAAAGGCCCTGAGGCAGGAGACCAGCATGGCTTGAGCACAGGGGAGAGGGACAGAGAAGAGGCAGGTGGCCTTAGGGCCCTCATAAGGACTTGGCTCTCACTGAGGAAAATGGAAAGCACATGATGGTTTTGAGCAGGCCAGTGATCTGATTGCAGCTGTTTTCAAGGACTTAGAAAGGCCTCTACCCTATGGGTACTGGAGGCTCTGGCTCTGGGATGAACCACACCCCGTCCCATTCTCTGATGAGTGATCTTGTCCTCTCCTAGGTTTAGTTCTTTATCCAGGAATAATTCCAAAGATTTAGACGAGGACTTACACCTTCCCTTGCCTCCCCTCTCCTCCCTCCCCTCCTTACCCCACCCTCACTGTAGTTGACCTAACTGGGCCAAGCTTTTGTGTAAATGGGAGGGAGAGGTAAGGAGGGGAGGGAGGGGAGGGGAGCCAATCCAGAGGTTTGAATGTTTAATGTGGAATTTCCTCTCTCTAGGGGACTGCAGGTGGGGGACAGCTTGCAGGGGGAGGTCATTCAGTCCACTAGTTTCCAGCCAGCACCTACATATCCAGAGTCTCAGACTCCTGGCTCAGGGGAGGTGGAGTAGTTAACAAGCTCCAACAAGCCCAGGCACAGTCACAGTGGCCAGAAATGGAGCCATCCATCCTCCCAAGAATCAGGCCTGTCAAGACCTGCCTCCAGAAACCCACTCAGCTGCTCTGTTCTCAGGAAAGGTGGCTTTTCCTGATTCTGCTCCCTCTACTCCCATGCCCAGCACCTGAATTAGCACCCTTCGAGTTTGAAACTATTTTCCATGGTTGAAATTTTATACCAATTAGTAGGATTCTTTGATTGTTTTCCCTCTCCCTCCATTCTAGAAACTAACGGGCCTGGTGAGGGCTATGTCTATTTCCTTTACTGTTGTGGTCCCAGAGTCCCCCAGCACAGTGCCTGGCACATAAGGGGCACTCAGTAAATGAGTTAAATGAATGAAAGATGGGGTAGTAAGGCTGGTAATGCTGTTCCTTTTTACAGGCAATAAAACAGACCCAGACAAAGTCTGGCCTGCTCAGCAGCAGAGCAGGTGACTGCCTTCTGGCCTAATTCCTATCATGGGAGCCACCCAGGAGCATAGGGTCACACCCAAGGGCCTGTCAGGCCCTCTACCACCTTCTCCTCTAAGGGAACTGCTCAGCCAGGCCCTGCCTGACCCCAGAAACAAGATGAGTTTCCCAGGAAAAGATCCTAGGGCAGGAGTGGAGCAAGTGACAGCCTTTTTTTTTTTTAATTTAATTTGTTATTTTATTTTTTGAGACAGGGTCTTGCTCTGTCACCCAGGCTGAAGTGCAGTGGCATGATCTCAGCTCACTGCAACGCTGCAAACAACCTCTGCCTCTGGGGTCAATGGATCCACCCACCCAAGTAGCTGGGACTGCAGGCACACACTACCACGCCCGGCTAATTTTTTTGTATTTTTTGTAGAGACAGGGTTTCGCCATATTGCCCAGGTTGGTCTCGAACTTCTGAGCTCAAGCGATCCACACGCCTCAGCCTCTCAAAGTGCTGGGGTTACAGGTGTAAGCCACCACTCCCAGACATGACAGCCTGTTAATAACAATCACAGCACTTTGAATATACCAGACGCTGTTTTTCCACAACTTTTGGAGACATGTTCTGTTAGCAACTCCATTTTACAGATGAATAAACAGAGGCTCGGGGCGGTAAGTGGCATGTCCAAGGTAGTGGCAGAGCCTAGGTGTTCCAGCCCAGGCAGCTGGGCTCAGCCGTACTCCGGTCCTCTCCAGCTGCCTCTCTGTGACAGCGCAGAACATCAGCAGCATCAGGAGTCATGTGCTCTTCCAGCTCTGCCTTGAGTACCCGATGATCTCTTTCCTCAACGGTAGATTGCGATCGTTAATAGTGGCCAGCCGGTAGGGTTATCACAAGACCAACGCACAAAAAGGGTTTAATACTGTGCCCAGCACATCGTAAGTGGTCAATACATGTTAATTATTGATATTCTTGTTATTTGTGGTGTGTCTGGCCCGGGAGGGAGGGCTGTAGGGCGCTGTCTATGAACGCTTTACAGGTGAGGTCACCCTGGGGGCTGGGGCTGCGGGGCCCCTCGCCGGCCCACGCCCAGCTAGGAGCACCTCCGGCGAGAGTCCGCTGGCCTCAGGTCCCAGGCCCCTCCCCGCTAGACATTTAAGGAGGGACGCCGGGCGCAGGCGCAGACAGCGCAAGCCCCGCGCTACGCGTCGCTGGTCCCCGGCGGCGAGTCGCGCGCGCGCGCCCCCTCCTCCCCGCCCGCCTGGCGACAGCCCCGCCGCGCATGCACATGGAGGGGAGCGCGAGCCCCCCGGACAAGCCCCGCGCCCGCCCCGCGGCTGCCGTGCTGTGCCGGGGCCCCGTAGAGCCGCTGGTCTTCCTGGCCAACTTTGCCTTGGTCCTGCAGGGCCCGCTCACCACGCAGTACCTGTGGCACCGCTTCAGCGCTGACCTCAGCTACAATGGCACCCGCCACAGGGGAGACTGCAGCAACAGCAGCTCGGACCCCACCATGCAGGTAGCGGGGCTGGGAGAAGCGAGACAGAAGGAGGGCCCTGGGCTGGAGCGTGGGGGCAGCGGAGGGGCGGGGCCTGCATAATGGTAGTTGTGGGTAACTGGAGGGAGGGTGCATTTTGGATGGTGGGCGGGACCAGAGCCAAGGGGCCTGATCCAGAACCTCAGCGTCTGGAGTGCAAAAAGCTGTAGTTAAAATCTGGTCTTGCAGGTTGACAAAAGGGTGGCAGGCGAGGGGAGGGAGAAAGAGAATGGGGCTTTGGTCCAGGTCCTTACCCCTCTCCACTGGCAGATTTTGGAAAGTTGTGCTAAGATTCTCTGAGGTTTAGGGCTCCAGAGAAAGTCCTCATCCCTGTAGCTCCCAGGATGGCGAGGATTTGGGGGTTGGGCAACCCAGAGTGAGGAACCAAACCCTGGTCATTGTGCCCCTACAGGAAGTGGAGACCCTTACCTCCCACTGGACCCTCTACATGAACGTGGGCGGCTTCCTAGTGGGGCTCTTCACGTTCACCCTGCTGGGAGCCTGGAGCGACTGTGTGGGCCGCCGCCCGCTGCTGGTGCTGGCCTCGCTGGGCCTGCTGCTCCAGGCCCTAGTATCCGTCTTTGTGGTGCAGCTGCAGCTCCATGTCGGCTACTTCGTGCTGGGTCGCATCCTTTGTGCCCTCCTCGGCGACTTCAGTGGCCTCCTGGCTGCGAGCTTTGCGTCCGTGGCAGATGTCAGCTCCAGCCACAGTCGCACCTTCCGGATGGCGCTGCTGGAAGCCGGCATCGGGGTGGCTGGGATGCTGGCAAGCCTCCTCGGGGGCCACTGGCTCCGGGCCCAGGGTTATGCCAACCCCTTCTGGCTGGCCCTGGCCTTGCTGATAGCCATGACTCTCTATGCAGCTTTCTGCTTTGGTGAGACCTTAAAAGAGCCAAAGTCCACCCGGCTCTTCACTTTCCGTCACCACCGATCCATTGTCCAGCTCTATGTTACTCCGGCCCCAGAGAAGTCCAGGAAGCATTTAGTCCTGTACTCACTGGCCATCTTCGTGGTGATCACTGTGCACTTTGGGGCCCAGGACATCTTGACCCTGTATGAACTGAGCACACCCCTCTGCTGGGACTCCAAACTAATCGGCTACGGTTCTGCAGCTCAGCATCTCCCCTACCTCACCAGCCTGCTGGGCCTGAAGCTTCTGCAGCACTGCCTGGCGGACGCCTGGGTGGCCGAGATTGGCCTGGCCTTCAACATCCTCGGGATGGTGGTCTTTGCCTTTGCCACCATCACGCCTCTCATGTTCACAGGTAAGGTGTGTGGGCTCAGGGACAGCTTGTCCCAGAGGCATTGGGTAAGAATTGGGGCCAGCCACTCACTGCCCCCAAATGTGGTTTATTCCTGTGTTTTTGGAAACATAGTTATGCCCCCAGCCTGCACTGGAGGACAGACAACTAAGACATTCCTCAAAAATGCCATCTTTGGGCCCAGTGCGGTGGCTCACACCTATAATCCCAGCACTTTGGGAGGCCAAGGCCAACAGATCAGGTTGGGAGTGCGAGACCAGCCTGACAAATATGGAGAAACCCCGTTGTCTACTACAAAATTAGCCGGGCGTGGTGGTGCATGCCTGTAATCTCAGCTACTTGGGAGGCTGAGGCAGGAGAATCACTTGAACCTGAGAGGTGGAGGTTGCAGTGAGCTGAGATTACACCATTGCACTCCAGCCTGGGCAACAAGAGTAAAACTCCGTCTCAAAAAAAAAAAAAATGTCATCTTTGATACATGGAAAATACAGACCTTCAGTAGCTAAAGTAATTAATCCACAGTTATCAACCCTTAATACTATTAGTAATATAGAGCAAAAGACAAAATGTGGCTCATACACTAATTGCTTTACCCCTTGGCCTCCCACAGCCTATTCATATGTTCCTAAACAAAGTCCATGCAATTAATGCCTTGGTGCTCACTTCTCTGATAAGAATCACAGGACCAGAAATAAAAAAAGAAAAAAAAAAAAAGAATCACAGGACCTACCTCAAATATCCTTGATCAGCTTCTTTGGTTCTTTAAAAAATCAGGCTTCTTGGGCCACAGATAAGAAATTTCTGCTTCAGTTCCTCTTCTCCTCTTCCTCCTTCCCCTTTCCCTCCTCACTTCCTCTCCTTCTTTTTTTTGGTGGGAGAGGGTCAACAGGCCAGTAGATGAGGAAGTTAACTTTTTAAAAATTTTATTTGATTTATTTATTTAGAGACAGGATCTCACTTTGTCACCCAGGCTAGAATGCAGTGGCACGATCTTGGCTCACTGCAGCCTCACCTCCCCCGGACCCAAGTGATCCTCCCACCTCGGCCTCCTGAGTAGCTGGGACCACTAGCACAATTACCATGCCTTGCTGCAAATTTTTGTATTTTTTGTAGAGATGAGGGCCTCACCATGTTGCCCAGGCCTGATCTCTAACTCCTGAGCTCAAGGATCTGCCTGTCTTACCCTCCCAAAGTGTCGGGATTATAGGTGTGAGCCACCATACCTGGCTTTAGTTAACCTTTTTTTTTTAAAAGAGACAGATTTATTTTGATAGAGTCCTAAAATGTGCTGTGTATAGTCAATAATACAATAATCACAGATTTCTTAACTCAACTGCTTGTCTGACAATTAAGCAGAAGGGAGCCAGTACCTTTTCCTCCAGCCGATGGCCCTGGGGGATGCAGAGATGATGCTGTCATTGCTCTGGGTGTGGGGGAGGTCTCAGCAGAGTGCGATTTGGGGGGCCTGACACTGGCAGGGGCCCCAGGTGCCTCATCATATACCCTCTTTGGAGGAACCACCGTCCTGTAGGAGTTTGCAGTTTTGCTGAGGAGTCAACAATCACACAGGGAGAGAAATGGTTATGAAGAAGACAGGAAGCCTGTAAGTAACTGAATGCAAAGGGAAAAGGAGCCCACATTTGCTGTGTCTATGCTGTGCTCTTCATAGATGTTACCTCTTTACCTCATGTATTGGTTCACTGAGATTGCTGTAAAGAAATACCACAAACTTGGGAACTTAACACAACAGAAATATATTCCCTCACAGTTCTGGAGGCCGGAAGTCCAAAGTCAGTACCACTGGCTGAATGGAAGGAGTCAGCAGGCAGCGCTCCCTTGCAAGACACCAGGAGAGAACGTGTTTTCTCACTTCTTCCAGCTTCTAGCGGCTGCCGGCATTCCTTGGCTTGGGGCTGCCGTCACCAGTCTCTGCCTCTGTGCTCACATTGGCTCTCCTCCTCTTTGTGCCTTCTCCTTCTGTCTGTGCCAAATCTCCATCTGCTTTCCTCTTATAAAGATATGTGTGATGGGCCGGGCACAGTGGCTCACGCCTGTAATCCCAGCACTTTGGGAGGCCGAGAGGGGAGGATCACGAGGTCAGGAGTTTGAGACCAGCCTGACCAACATGGTGAAACCCCATCTCTACTAAAAATACGAAATTAGCCAGGTATGGTGGCGCATGCCTGTAATCCCAACTACTCAGGAGGCTGAGGCAGGAGAATCGCTTGAACCCAGGAGGCAGAGGTTGCAGTGAGCTAAGATTGGGCCGCTGCACTCCAGCCTGGGAGACAGAGCGAGACTCCGAGTCTCAGGAAAAAAAAAAAAAGGATATGTGTGATGGCATTTAGGGCCCAACCTGCTAATCCAGGATAACCGGCTCTCTCAGGAGACTTAACTTCATCACACTTGCATAGACCCATTTTCCAAAGAAGGCAGTATTTACAGGTTCCAGGGCTATGAACCTGATGCCTCTGGGCACCGTTATCTAGCCTCCTATGCCTCAGAAGCATCCTATGATGAAGGTCTTATCTTCCTCTTGCAGGGAGTCAGGCTCAGAAAGGTTAAGTACCCAAGACTACACAGATAGTACGTGACGGCATCAGGTTTTGAACTCAGGGCTGACTCCAAAGCCCATGCTTGTTTTATGTGCCCTGCTATATCCCTACTAAGTGCCAGGTGGGTGGGTGATGCCTGCTGTGACCACGAGAGGTTCAGACAAGAAAGCAATAGGTGGGAATCAGCATTCATTCAGGAGAGCTAGCAGGTGGCTAAGCCTAGACAAGGCCAGTCTCCATTTCTCTTTGGCTACTGTCTCTCCACCCTCACCATCAAGGAAGTTCTTCCTGGGTCTAACCTAAGTTCCACATAGGGTATGGATTGGAGCTGTGCTGCCTCTCCCTTGGACACCCCTCTCCCAGCCCCATTTTCCTAATGAGTGTTTATTTCTCCACAGGATATGGGTTGCTCTTCCTGTCGTTAGTCACCACACCCATCATCCGGGCCAAACTCTCCAAGCTGGTGAGGGAGACAGAGCAGGGTGAGTATCAGGATCCACCTGTGTCTGGTTCCCCAGTGCTGCCTGATGGGCAGCCATGGCTGGGGGAACAGCTTGCCTTCCCGCCTCCCACCCTGGAGAAGGAAGTGGCCAAAACAAACAATTCTGTCAAATTGTCCACGACGGTCAGAGGACCGTGCTGCCTTGGATTTTCAAACCACAGAGTTGGGATTTGCAGTCAGCAGAGCACAGTTATGTTCTTTCTGGATAACCAGAGCAGAGGATTTACTCTCTACAGACCTCAGCTTTTCCATCTATAAGTTGGGTGTGATGATGCTTAGAGTTCTCTGTTTCACTGGAGTCAGCGTGTACAAGCCCAGAAATGAACAACCTTGTGACATGGGTTTCATTTTCCACAGTTGACAGATGAGGAAACAGAGGCCCAGGGGGTGACATCGGCTCACCCAGTAAATGGTGGAGCGGGGATGCAAAACCATGTCTGTTTTTAAAAGCAGCGGGTGTCAGGATCTGGATTTTAGTCTGAATCCTGTCACGGGGGCCTGTTTCTTCATCTGCGATGTGGATGGTTTGCTCTTGATGACATCACAGGCCCCTCTAGATGTGACAGAATTGAATCTCCACTTCTGCTGGGTTGTTGCACATGTTTGTAAACTGGGTTCTTCTGGTGTATCTATAAAGAACAGCTTTTTCAGCCTCTGGGTCTTTATGCCCCAGTCTGGAAACATTCATCTTTCTCCATCTGTCCTGGAATGAGGCTCTGATGATGACAGAGACCTGGGGCCATACAGAACCCACTGTGGGCTCTGGTGTCCCCAGAATCCATATGCCTTCATTCATTCACCTAAACTTTTTTCTCAGCACTTTGTCTGTGCCCAGAGATGTCAAGGGGAGCAGGAAAAAAGAATGCCCTTACTAACTAGCTATTTCCAGGGGGCCAGGCCCAGTGATGGGTGATTTCCATGTGAACTTAATGTTGCTGACAATCCAGGAAATAGGTATTATCCTTATTTGGCAGAAGGAGGAACAGGAACACACAGGATAAGAAGCTATTCAGTGGTGACACGGCTATGAATGTTGGAACTGAGGAATCAAACCTGCGGTTAGTTCCAAGCAGGAGATAATTCCAAATAGGATAAGCTAGAAAAAAGCCATTTTCCTCAAGCTTTCATCAGACGATACCACATGTACCTTTTTTTTTCCTTTTTAATTTTATATGCTGGGTTCTGTCAGATCACATGTGCTTTTAATGTGGATTTATAGCAGCCATTTGTTTAGCAGCCCCTCTGCGCCAGCTACCGTCCATGTACGACCTTATTGAATTCTTGTCACAGTACATGATGTAGCAGGATTTACCGGTGAGGAAGGGGAGACTAGGTTAAGTGACTACCCCGGTCACACAGCTGTGGGGTGGTGGTGCCAGAATTTGAACATGGCTCTTTCTGACTCCAGAGTATGGTATTGATTTCTTCACAGGTGCTCTCTTTTCTGCTGTGGCCTGTGTGAACGGCCTGGCCATGCTGACGGCCTCCGGCATCTTCAACTCACTCTACCCAGTCACTCTGAACTTCATGAAGGGGTTCCCCTTCCTCCTGGGAGCTGGCCTCCTGCTCATCCCGGCTGTTCTGATCGGGTAATGCAGGGCCCTGAACTCATGCTTGTAATGGAGCCCTTTCTTGGAAAAGTTTCCTCTTCTCCTCCCACCCAGACGTGGCAGCTTCATTCCTGGAATCCTTCCCCTCTGGGTGTCTTGTCCCAGGCTGCCCCTCCCCTTGCAGATGGATGCCTAATTCTCCAGGAGCCATTTTCCAAGGGCAAGGTGGAGAGGCAGGTGGAGGAAGGAGCAGGCTAACATTGCTACTTGGCAAGGCTGTGTTCTCTCTCCCAGTTCCCCTATTCCCCCCATTCCCATTTTATAGATGGAACTATGGCAGCAGAACTGTGTTAAAGGGAAGCCCAGAGAGTTTTCTCAGCTAGTTGTGGCTGGGCCACAGGCTAGCTTGACTGGCTTTTTCCCGTATATATTAAGAATTGTATTTCATGGCCGGGCATGGGGGCTCCTGCCTGTAATCTTGACCCTGTGGGAGTCTGAGACAGGAGCACCACTTGAGCCCAGGAATTTAGGATCAGCCTGGATAACCTAGCAAGACCTTGTCTCTTTAAAAAATTTTTAAAATGCCGGGCGCGGTGGCTCACGCCTGCAATCCCAGCACTTTGGGAGGCCTAGGTGGGCAGATCACAAGGTCAGGAGATTGAGACCATCCTGGCTAACACAATGACACCCCGCCTCTACTAAAAACACAAAAAATTAGCCGGCATGGTGGCAGGCGCCTGTAGTCCCAGCTACTCGGGAGGCTGAGGCAGGAGAATCGCTTGAACCCTACTGCACTCCAGCCTGGGCGACAGAGTGAGACTCTGTCTCAAAAAAAAAAAAAAGAAAAATTTAAAAAATTAGTCAGGCATGGTGGTGTGCACCTGTAGTCCCAGCTACTAAGGAGGCTGAGGCAGGAAGATCACTTGAGCCCAGGAGTTCAAGGGTACAGTGAGCTATGATCATGTCACTGCCCTCCAGCCTGGACAACAGAGCAAGACCCTGTCTCTTAAAAAAAAAAAGTTATTTTCCAGAGCCATGTCCCTGGACATTGTCCTCCAGCTGTCAGCTTGGGGAAGGAGGAGTTTCAGGAGAGCTACCTGGACCAGCCCACCCAAGTAATCCTGCATCACTTCTCCAGACAGGCACTGAGGGTTCCCCATGTGAAATCCAAACCCTCTCTCTGGTTTCTTACAGGACACTGGAAAAGGCTGGTCCTCACCCTGAGTTCCAGCAGTTTCCCCAGAGCCCCTGATCTGCCTGGACCAGAAGACAGAGGGCAAGAGGAGCAAAGTGAACACCAGCCAACTGGAGGTCTCCAGCTGGGAGCCCTACCCACAGCAGCACCACAGCTCCTTTCAAAGGGCAGCGCTCACTTTGGACAATGTGGTCAAGACAGACCAAGGCGCCACCCCAACCACAGCTGAGCCAGCCTCTGACTAGGATCTAGAATCATAACCCAGACAGGCCCACTGCAGGGCAGGTGGCAGGGGAGCTACTTGGGACAGGAATCAGTTCTCCCTTTCTGCCATCCGTCACTTACAACCCCTCAGGGCAGAGGAGAGGTCCTGATGGAGGTGACACCTCAGGGACCAGAGGCAGCACGAGGGCTGGCATCTCTCCTTCCAGCCCAAACTGCACAGCCCCAACCAGGTTCCCGACGTGTGCAGCAGCCACCAGTCACTCCTTAATGATGAATGTGGTACCTGGTTAGTGCCAGCCTTGGGAAGGAGGGAGGGAGATGAGAGGAGCTTAGTGACCTTTGGAGGAAGAGTGCTGCTTTCCCTCTGGTTGGGGAATCGATCCTTGGCTATGGCCTACCCCCTCCCTGGGCTCAAGAGTGCCAAGCATTGTAAATCAGTTTCATCAAACTGAAACAAACCTCTTAGTGCCTCGGGCTTTGGGGCCCTCTGTTTTCCTTCTCCCAGTCTGCCTGCCATAGGTCAGACAACGGAAGTTGCTGGGCTGGGCAGGAGCCCCTGAGCTGCCCGGTGGATTGTACCAAGTGGGGCCAGCCAAGGCTTCTGCTGTCTTGCTGTGCAACCTTGAGCAAGCCCCACTAGGAAGGGCTAGATCAGTGATGCCCCAAATTGTTGAATTGTGGTGAACACATTTGGTTGGACAAGTTAGGAAACTTAGCTGATGCTGTGACATCTTTCCCACCTCCTCATACATTCTACAATGAGATACCTCTCTTCATGAGCCTGGGGAAAGGAGGAATGAGTTGTGGCTGGACTTCTGACCTCTGAATGTCCCTGAGCAGTTCTTGGCCCCTGGGGAGAAGTTGGGGGAGGGTCTGGCTGACTCAGCCCCAGCCGAAGGGTAGCAGCCAAAGAGAACACCCTGGCCCTACAGATGTGTGTCTGAGCAGGCTTTGGAGGAAATGCCACTTCTGAGTCCTCTATCTCAGGAGGGGCCAGACCCAGGTGCTTGCCCTGGTGATCTGAGCTGTGTTTGTCCTGGCAGGGGTGGCAGTCACCTTTGAACACACTGGCCTTGGCTTAGGGGAGGCTCATGACTTCAGCTGTTCTGGCTGGGGCCAGATGCTGGACTCTGATTCCCCAGAGAGACAGAAGATCAGGCAGAGGTCAACCAGAAGGCCACACAGGGTAGTGGACAGCAGTGGAGGGTACACTAAACAGAAAAAATGCAGGAAACCTCCCTGAATACTGCCCACTGGGACCTCAGGAGGGGGTGGGACTGACTGGAGACAAAGAGCCAGAAATCATCCCCAGGACACACTCAGACAATATTTTATTGACTCTGTCCTGTGAGGGCAGCATCCAGTCTACCCTGCTTGTTGTGTCCATGCCCTGGCACCGGTGAGCGTTTGTGCTGCATGAGGAAAGGAGGATCAGGTGGGGTCAAAACTAAAGCGTCAGGCTGGGACTGGCCAAGACAGACCCCAGCAGGGAGGGGAGTGGAAGGAAGGAGCCCCAAACCTGGAGTGAGACCTTTGACTTTCTGATGATGTGGCCGAGAGCAAGGCATCACCTAGCACAGCCAGGAGTGGTGCTGGGGGTGCAGCCAGCCTTGAGGTGTGAACACCCGGCCCTCTGGAGAGAAGAGCTCTCAGCAGACCCCGCAGCCTAGAGCCTGGGTTTATTGGAGGGTACTTTCTTGCCCTCTGAACCAGTGGAGGAGGGCGCAAGAGGACATTCCTGCTCAGTTATTTCTGTATGGCTTCTGGGTCCAGTTTTTGTTGCAAAATCCTGTCCCCCACTGCCAGCTTCTTTGGGGTAAGGGGGAAGCAATAGCCCAGCCTCAGAATGATTCTCAGGAGAGCAATTCCACTGCCAGTAGACTGGGTGCCAGGAGGCCTGGGTCTGGATCTGGGGCTGCCACCAAAGACAGGAAACTGGACGTATCCTCAATCTTTCTGAGCCTCAGTGTCCTTATCTGTAAAATGGGGATGATAATACCAGGTAGGGTTGTTCTGATGACTAGAGACCATGGAGTGGAGTGTTTGGGAAATGGCAAAGATTTGTGAGGGCTTCATGCTTTAGAGATTTCCTGCCCTTAACCACCAGCACCAGCTTACCTGGGAATCTTAGAAATGCAGAGTCTCAGGCCCCACCCCAGATCTCCTGATTTTAACAACATTCCCAGGTGATTTGGACTTTAAAGTTGGAGAAGCTGCCCCAGGTAATAACCCTTTCCCTTTTTAGGATCTTGCCTCGTTCCACAGAGCTGCAGGTTCTATCCAGGCTACTTCTGCTGCCATGGGGGCTGCCTGGTCCCTGAGCAAGCGGTGGGTAGCCCTGGTTGGCTGAGGGGCTGGGGAAGCCATCTGGGCCAGACCAGGCAGGAGCCTGAGGCACAGCACCAAGGCACGGGGTAGGATGGGCTTTGAAGCACGGCCTCCCCATGCCCAGACCCAGGCCCAAACAGGAGGCTCCTGTGCACCAGCAAGTGCAGCTAAGCTGGCTGCAGCAAAGTCAGAGGGAGGGCTGGTTTGCCTCACCCCCTGGCCCTGGATGTGGCAAAAGACACCACACCAAAGGAAGCTGTAGGGGATCTGGGACCTCGTCAGGCTGGCTAAGGGCACTGAGTGATTACAGGGCAAGGCCACGGAGTGGCAGAAAGTTGTAAGCGCAGGGGCCAGGCACGGTCTGGGTGGAGAGCCATGAAGGCACTCATCCCTGGCTGGCTCCCAGACTCTTGCTCAGAATACAGTGCTGAGGCCCACCAGGGCATTTCCCTGATTCCTGTCTGAGCTGCCTGCCTTCATCCTCCTCAAGCTGGCTGCTATCTGAGCAGGAGAAGGGAATGCAGGAACCACCCCCACCCCAATTCCAGTATCTCCAGAACTGAGCAGGGATCCTCCCCATGACTGAGACAGACAACAAGACAGACAACCCGCTGGCAGGGCCTGGGGGAGTTCTAACCAGTCCCCCGCCCAAGCGTGACTTCCTTCCCTTTCCAGATACTGAGGAAAGTGGGTTGGAGGTGGGCCATGAGGGTGGGAGACGGGGAGAGCCATTTCCTGAGAAGAGCACAGGTTGTCTCAGCCCAGGGAGGCCGGTTTCCTTCAGAAAGGACAATGGAAATGGAAGTCACAGCAGGGCTGGGGAACTAGGGCCTGGTTAAGTCGGACCCATAGGTGTAGCACCCTCCAAACTGGTGTCAGAGCCTGCAGATGAGTCCCGGGATGAGCGGCCCTGCAAGAAGCGGATGATCTTCTCAATGGTGGCTTCCTGGTATTCGTGGGACCACCTGTGGACACAGAAGCATGTGGGTCAGAAGCTGGAGACAGGGAGCTGCTAGTCAGCTGTTTGCCCACACGCTGCCTGTCATGGCGACTTGTATCCTACCCAGCTGGTCCCGCAGCCCTGGGGCTCACTTGATGCCGTTGAAAGTAAGCACAGCCTGCATGTCCTCAGGCAGGACCTGGGGCTCAGGCCACTCGAAGCCATCAATGACAGGCACAATGTTCTTGCCACAGCTTAAAGCAGTCACAATTTCCTGCAGAAAGAAAGAAGAGGAAGATAGCCCTGTCCCCATCTAGACACCCTTGTAGCCAGGCAGGTGCTGGGAGGGCCACTAGCTCGAGGCTGGGCCCAGGGGAGGACACTAGTCCTGAAGTCCACCTTGATGTCTCCCTTATCCCTTGTAGTATAATAAAAAGTACAATTTGGTGTTGGAAGGAAAACACACTCCTACATACAGGTTGATCCATCATGCGCCCTGCCAATTGTGCTCCTTATTCTCAAATCCGTCATTTTCCCCACCTCCACCCTCTTCCAATCCCCATTATATCTTCAAGCCCCCAGTAGTTCTCTCCTCCACCCTTGTCTTCTCTAATTCACTTTCCACGTCGCTCTTTCGTGTAGCTAATCTTTGCAAAACACACATCTAACAAATCAGATCCGGTCACCCCCTACTTAAAACTCTTCGAGACTTTGCATGGTCTTAGAATAAAGTCCCAACTCCTTCATGTGGCCTGTGAGGCCCTGTGTGGTTGGCCACAGTCCACTTCTCAAACTCTACCCCTGCCCTGTCCTCCCAGCCACACAAAATAAGCTTCTTTGGAAGAGGATTGTTCCATGGAATAAGCGTGACATTCCATGGCAAGTAATTAGAACGGCACTTAGCATACGGTGTATGCTTAATACGTAATAGGTGTTCTTATTTCCTCTTCTGCAGAGTGGGGATAATACAACCTACCTCAAAGCATCGTTCTGAGGAATTATTTGCTATTAGTGGGGTTCTGTAAGTGATTATTGAATGTTTTCCTTTCTCTCAAGAAGGAACCAAGGGGATTTTACTTTCTTGAGTGCAGTTCACTTGTGGGTTTCCATATTGATTACCCACTAATGTGGCTTCAGGGAAAGGGGTTTTAAAACCAGAGGCCATTAAGCACCAGAAACAACCAAAGAGGGATGACGGAACCTCTGGGGCCGGTCCAAGGCAAAGGAGCCTCTGGGGCCGGTCCAAGGAGGTGGCCCCCTTGCCATCTGCTGGGATGACAATGGGTGCCAAGCACGCTTGGGAAGTGGAGCCTTCCTGGGGAAAGAACGTGTATAACTTCGACCTTGACAGGCTCCCTGGGGAGCTGCTCCAATTTCACAGATGAAGAGAAAAAAGCCCAAAGACGGAAGGGGATTTCCTTTCAAGCCACACATGTGCCCCAGTCCTCTGACTCAAGCCTCCAGAGCCCAAGTCCAGGCTGTTTCAACCAAGCCCTGTTGCCTCTCTGCTGAGCATTGGGATGAATCCTGACCCTGCAGCAATTTATTCAGAAATCTTTAGATATTTGTTTCATCCAGAATTACACAAAACCAAAGACAGTACAAAGTGTTCATTGCACAGATTCAGAGGGGACAAGAAAGAGATAATGGCAGCCGGGCGTGGTGGCTCGCGCCTGTGATCCCAGCACTTTGGGAGGCTGAGGTGGGCGGATCACAAGGTCAGGAGACTGAGACCAACCTGGCCAACATGGTGAAACCCCATCTCTACTAAAATACAAAAAATAAAATAAAATAAAATAAAAATTAGCCAGGTGTGGTGGCACACACCTGTAGTCCTAGTTACTCAGAAGGCTGAGCCAGGGTAACTGCTTGAACCTGGGAGGCAGAGGTTGCAGTGAGCTGAGATCTCGCCACTGTACTCCAGCCTGGTGACAAAGCAACACTCAAAAAAAAAAAAAAAAAAAAGAAAGGGATAATTGTTTGTTCAGGATAATTTAGCTGGTTGAGAATGAAAACAATTAGAGTCAAGTCCTCTGGCTGGGCATGGTGGCTCATGCCTGTAATCCCAAAACTTTGGGAGGTCGAGGCAGGCACTGAACTCAAGGCTTGAGCTCAGGAGTTTGAGCCTGGGTGACATAGCGAAACCTTGTCTCTGCTGGGAGAAAACAAAACAACAACAACAACAACAAAAAAAAAAGGATTCAAGTCCACTAACTTGGTAAATCTACTAGATATGTATAGTGTTCCCAAGCATGGCATCTCAGCTTCATCAGTATCACTTGTCTGCTTAATCATTGATTCAATTGTTCTAGAAACTCCTCTACAGCCTCTCTCTCTCTCTCTTTTTTCTTTCTTTTCTTTTTCTTTCTTTCTTTCTTTTTTTTTGGGGGGGTGCAATTGCATAGAGCCTCCTTTGTACCATGAATGGTTTTAGGCACCAGGGACGCAGATACGTGAGGCAAGGTCCGAACTCTCATGGAGCTCACATACACTCTTCTCTTTCTCTCGAAAGGCTGCCTGCCACCTGCTCTGGGTCATCAGCCGTGTTCCTCCAGGATGTTCACCTGGCCCAGTGCCCCTCCCCAAACCAGGCCCAGTACTCAGCCCCTCCTACCTGGCCTCTGGGGCTTCACTCTGCACTCAAGGTGAACTGCATTTCAGTGTCAGAGCCTTCATTCTAAAACCCGCGGCCCTGGCATCTCCCGCTTCATGGGCTCCTTGTTTCCCAGTGCTTTAAGCACAGGTGTTCTCCTGTCTTTAGACACTCCATAACCTGGTTTCCATAGTTCTTATCCAGCCAATGGTGTGCTGGTAGCTTTATAATAGCTAGCTATTCAGAGGGGGAGAAAACCCAACCAGCCAACTAAACAAACAAACAAAACCTTGATTTGGAGTGGTTGCCAATCTCCTTGGTGTAAATACTCCCACCATGGCTGACGTCAAGCTACCAACATGACATCACTGGATGTGGAGTTGAGAAGAGAGGCAGACAACCATCTCTTGTGTCAACTGAATCCAGCCCTACCCCATCACCTCCCCTCACACCCCGTCAGATCTGTGCAATAGAATGCAGTGAAGATTTTGGGAAAGTGCATGATCTCTGGAGTCAGATAGGTGAAATTTGAAGCCTAGCTCTTCTGAGTTCTACACTAGTAGTGCAGCCAGGGGAAAATTATTCTACTTTTCTGAGCCTCAGTTTCTTTATATGTGATATGGAGAAAGCAGTACCCAAGATGCATGTGGGCTTTCAGCACTGTTCTCCTCCCTACCTTTATTCCTTTGCTCATGATGTTACCCTGGGCTAGGATGCCTTCTCTTCCACTTACCTAAACTGTTAAGATTCTTCTCAAGACCTGCTTCCTCCATGAAGTCTTCCCTGATTATTCCAGCCCTCTGAGGACTAAACACTCATTTAAAAAATTTTTTATCTTGCCCAAATTCCTACCTAAGGGGCCTGGGGAGTCATGCTCTACAAACCATAAAGTCTTATCAGAGGGGTTTTAATTTTAACCCTATATAGCGTGGTCTGCTTTGTTTTTTTCTTTTTCTTTTTTTCTGAGACAGAGTCTCACTCTGTCACCCAGGTTGGAGTGCAGTGACACCATCTCGGCTCACTTCAACCTCCACCTTCTGGGCTCAAGCTATTCCCCTGCCTCAGCCTCCCAAGTAGCTGGGATTACAGGCGTGCGCCACCATGCCCAGCTGATTTTTGTATTTTTTTAGTAAAGACAAGGATTCACCATGGTGCCCAGGCTGGTCTCGAACTCCTGACCTCAAGTGATCCTCCAGCCTCAGCCTCCCAAAGTGCTGGGATTATAATTGTGAACCACCATGCCTGGCCCCGTGGGCATATTCTTGTCTCTGAGCTGGCTGCTTGTCTCATCCTGTCCCTCAGATGACTACTGCATCCCTCAGCCCCAACTCCAATTTCTACTGACCGATTAATGATTAATAACCTGAAGACGCAATATGGATCTATCCATCCATCCATTCTGTAAGTATTCAGTAAGTTCCTACAATGTGTCAGGCACTGAAAATACAATGATGAATTAAACAGATGTAGTAGTTATAATAATTAATAATAATAATTGCTACCATTATTAAGCAGTCACTATGTGCCAGCCATTCTGCTAAGCACGTCACAAATTTTAGCTCTTTTAATCCTTATAACAATGTTCTACAGCATTACATACCATTATTATTCCCATTTTCCAGTAATAAATACAAAGCTTATTGGGGTTAACTAACTTGCCCAAGGCCAGAGCCAGGATTCAAACTCTCAGTTTTGAGCTCTGAACTATTCCATTCTGTCTGTCACTATACTCTCCTGTCTCTCATGGAAGTTATTTTTCAAAGCATTTTTATCTCTCTCTGATCCTCACAACAGTCCTACAAGGTGAGTGGAACAGGTAAGTTACCCCATTTTGTAGATAAGAAAACTGAGGCTCAGAGAGCCAAAGCCTAGTCTCTTGTCCCTTGTGGCTTGCTAAAGTCCTATTATAGTCAGAGCTATGGTTCCTGACTTCCAGCTGAGCCAGAGAGGTGCTTCAGGGCTAAGGATGCCAGGATGTGGAGACAAGAAGGAATAGAAGGATGACCCTATCTCCTGGACCACAGCCAATGCTGGGATGGCAGAGGCATAGGCTGGCACCTACCTTATGCACCCAATCTTTACAGTCATGGTCCTGCATGCACTTGTCCAGTGCTCCAGGTGACAGCACCAGCACAAAGTTGCGAGCACCCATGACACTCTGGATGAGTTTGTCTTCGAACTTGCCCGCTTCCAGCTTCTCCACATCGATGAAGACACTGAAGCCATGCAGCTGCAGGTGCACCTTCAGGAGGCTGCAAGTAGGTCCTGTGTCAGCACCACAGTCTTGCCCCAAGGCCCTGCCGCCGCCTGCCTGCCCCTCCTCACCTGGCCAGCTGGGAACCTGAATTCCGGCGGTAGCTGATGAAGACATCTGGGGTATCCCCGCTGGGTTTGCCACCAGTACAGGGCAGCGGGGAGTGTAGCATTTCTGAAGTGAGCAATAGGCAGCATGGTGAGGGTGGCCCCCCCACCATCACTTGCTGTGAGGCATATCATCCCTTGGGGACTTAGTCCCCAGTCCACCCAGCCCTCTCAGCCCAGCCTGGGAAGGGTGGCCTGCCCCAAAAAGGAGAGATGGGGCCTACAGAAGGAAGGTCACGTTACTGCTGGGTTTCTCTTAGGAGGCAGGCATGTGTTCTAGGGACATTGATATGCACTTCCAGCCTTGCTCTCTCTCTGGAACTCCAGACCTGCACAGCCAGCTGCCCACAGTCACTCCTAATTCAACACACCCCACATCTTCCCCTCATTCCTTCTTCCCTATTTCCCACCAAAGCCAGACACCTGGGTATCAGCCTCAACTCCTGCCTCCAATTTAATTTATTCAACAAATATTTCCTAAGTGCTTGCTATGTGTCAGAACTATCTTTAGTGCTTGAGATTCAGCAGAGAATAAAACAGACAGCACTCTGCTCCTGTGGAGCAATACTCAGTGCTCAGCGCCAGGCACCCCATTCTGAGGATTCTACCTACTAAACATCCTGGACTCCAGCCTCCGGGCCCTTCCCTCGGTCAGGTTTCCAATGCCAGCCTCCTCAATGGCCTCCCCAAACCCAGCTAGAATTGCCTTAGGCTGGGCATGGTGGCCCACAGCTGTAATCCCAGCACTTTTGGGGGGCCAAAGTGGTGGATTATTTGAGGCCAGGAGTTCGAGACCAGCCTGGCTAATATGTTGAAACCCCATCTCCACTCAAAATACAAAAAATTAGCTGGGCATTGTGGCACATGTCTGTAATTCAGCTACGCGGTAGGCTGAGGCACAAGAATCACTTGAACCAGGGAGAGGGAGGTTGCAGTGAGCCAAGAACGCACCACTGCACCCCAGCCTGGGTGACAGAGTGAAACTGTCAAAAAAGAAAAAAAAGAATTGCCCAGTCTAGTCCATTTGCCACAGCTACCAGAGCATCTTTCTAAAATCCAAACCTGAGCGTGTCACTGGTCCCACTTAAAAACTAAGCATGGCTCCCCACTCCCTGTACAAACTATTTTTTTGTAAGCTATTTTTGCCCTAGGACTTTCCTGTTGTTTAAAAATGAAATCTTTTTCCGGGTGTGGTGGCTCACACCCATAATCCCAACACTTTTGGAGGCTAAGGTGGGAGGAGGCCAGGAGTTTGAGAACAGCCCGGGCAACATGGTGAAACCCCGTCTCTACAAAAATTACAAAAATTAGCTGGGTGTGGTGTTGCCCACCTGTGGTCCCAGCTACTTGGGAGCTGAGGTGGGAGAATTGCTTGAGCCTGGGAAGTTGAGGCTTCAGTGGGTTGTGATTGTGCCACTGCACTCCAGCCTGGGTGACAGAGTGAGATCTTGTCTTAAATAAATAAATAAATAAATAAATAAGAAATCTTGAAGTTTTATTGGGAGCTGTAATGTAAAAATAATAAAAGCCGGCCTGCTTTGGTTGAAGCATAAGAATGGAGCCAAAGCCCAGTCCCTTGTGTCTTGTGGTGCGTAGTCCATAATTGCTGAATGAATAGATAAAATGAAAAGAATTCATCTTCTTGTAATATTTAGACATAACACTCACAGACAACATTTGTTTGTTTACAAAGCAGAAAGACAATGGCTCAAGTCCCAGTTTTGCCATCTAATGACTTTTATGACTATGGGATATGTATTCGAATTCTTTTTTTTTTAAATATCAGTTTAAAAAAACTAACATTTTAGTTAGTTATCTTTAAAATGAACACCCATGATGGAAATATTCTATATCTTTAATTATGCTGGAGGGATCACACAGATGTCTTTCAAAACTCAGACTGACACTTTTTTTCTTTTTGAGACAGGGTCTCACTCCTGCTGCCAGACTGGATGGAGTGCAGTGACCTGATCACAATTCACTGCAGCCTTAACTTCCTGGGCTCAGGTGATCCTCCCACCTCAGCCTCCCAAGTAGTTGGGACTACAGGCATGTGCCACCACGCAAGGCTAATTTTTTGTACTTTTAGTAGAGACCGGCTTTCACCACATTGCCCAGGCTGGTTTTAAACTCCTGGACTTGAGCGATCCACCTGACTTGGCTTCACAAAGTGCTAGAATTACAGGCATGAGCCATGGTGCCTGGTCCAAACTGGACACTTCTTCTTTTTATTCTTTAAAGAGGTCTTTAAGGTCGATTTTAAAAATTGAACACTCACTGCATACAATCAATGTAGAGATTAATGAGATAATATCTTAAAAACTTAATAGAGTCCCTGGTAGTTGACAATAAAGATTTGCTAAGCAGTAAATTCATAAGTTAAAATAAATTAGTATATAAGGAGGGTGGCTAGAGCCCTAGAATTCACTCTAAACCACCTCTAGACCCAAATTTTGTAAGCTGTTGGGCAATAGGATAACACACACATGCACACACTCTTCCCACCTATATACCCCACTATGGACCCTCCATCAGCTGCCACCTCTGCCTGGGCTGCCCTTCCTGTTGCCACCCTCCCGGCCAGTGCATCTCTGAAGACTTGATCAGGCATCCTGTCCTCTCTGAAATCTAGACCTGGGTGGATAGGGTGGGCTGGGCTTCCTCTGTGCTCTCACTGGAGCCCTGGGCATGCTTCCTGCCCGGACCACCTGCCTGTTTAATACCTCCCTCCCTCCCACCACCTACCTGCCTCAGACTGGGAACTTCTTTTTTTTGTTTTTTTGAAACTGAGTTTTGCTCTTGCTTCCCAGGTTGGAGTGCAATGGCAAAATCTCGGCTCACCACAACCTCCGCCTTCTGGATTCAAGTGATTCTCCTGCTTCAGCCTCCCGAGTAGCTGATACTATAGGCATGCACCACCATGCCCAGCTAATTTTGTATTTTCAGTAGAGACTGGGTTTCTCCATGTTGGTCAGACTGGTCTCGAGCACCCGACCTCAGGTGATCGCCCACCTCGGCCTCCCAAGGTGCTGGGATTACAGGCGAGAGCCACTGTGCCCCGCTAGACTGGGAACTTCTTGAGGCAAAGTGCGACATATTCATCTTTACATCCTCAGAGCCCAGTCTGACCCACGTTTGTGCTCAATCAATCCACAGTGAGGCTGGGAGGCTCCACCCCCTGTCTCCCCTCACCCTTCCAAGGCCTCGGCTGGGGCTGGGGCGGGGTCCCGGGTGGGCGGGCTGACCTCTGGCAGCCGTGAGGATGCGGGCGCGGTGCACACCCAGGCGAATGCCGCAGTCTTCCAGCAGCTGCTGCTCGGACACACGGTGCAGCAGGGAGCGGTCCAGGCCGCAGCTGACCAGGCCATAGGTGTACTGGCGGAAGCGCGGGTCCAGGCTGCCCAGCCAGTCCGCCAGGTTGCTGCGGTCGCACGTAGCATAGTTGGCGAAGGTCTTGAGCTCCGTGAGCTCCCTGAAGAACCTGCACCCCATGGAGGAGAAGACGCTGAGGTCCGGACTCCCACGGGCTGCGGGTGGAGGGGATGGTTATTTAGACCCGGCTGGGGTCAGGCGGGCAGGAGGCTCCGTACCTCTTGCGGGTGATGCCCGATTTCATGCCCAGGTCGGTCTGGAGTTCCTCCTCTGTAAGCCGCAGAAGCAGGTCGCCGTCCACCTGCTGCTCCTGGGGGAGGAGGCAGGTATCAGGAAAGGCTCCGCTTCTCTGCCCCTGGACCTCGAGCCCAAGATGTAAGGGAAGGTACTGGAGATGGAGCGGAGGAGGTGGACAGGACCCAGATCAGAGCCAAGTGACCCCGAGGGTGGCTACATACAGGCTCTCCACCCCCAAAAGCCACACCGGCGCCACGGGAGTGCGAGGCCGGGAGGGGACGCAGTCCCTGTGCCCAGGGCGCCCGCTCTGACTCGGAGGAGGTGGCCCCCAGCGGCTCTACCCGGAAACTCTCGCAGTACTGGGAGAAGCCGATCTGCTGCAGCCACGTCTGGACCTCGGCCTCCTTCCAGCTGGGCACGCAGGGCAGGATGGGCCGCGGCACCTCCTCGCCCAACAGGCGCAGCGCGCGCTTGGCCAGCCCCGACTTAGTGCCATTAGTAGAGTAGGAAACGAGGCGTTTCAGGCTCTGGACGGCGCCGATTTCGCTGAACACCTGGGGAGGGAGTGGGGAGAGGGCTCTAGGCTCCACCAACTCTCCAGCTGCCCCCATACATTCCCAGTCCCTCTCCTTGTCTCTTCTCACCACCCAAAGTCCCGCCATCTGCCCTGACCCCGCTTTCAGCCACTAAGTCAGGGGTCCTGCGGATTCCCCCTCCTGAAGTTCTCTGAATTCTTGAGCAGGTCCTGACTCAGGATGGGCTGAAGGCAGAGGGGCATATCCCTCCTTCATATCCCTTCTACAGCATCCACCGGCCGTAGAATAAAAGTTGAGCTCTCAGCATGGCCGCCTGGCAGGGCACAGTGCAGTTGCCCACCACTCCCAGTTCACCTCACCTTCCACCAGCCCACACTCCACACACCCACACACATACACCTACATACACCCCATGGCTTTCACACCTCTGGGTCTTGGCCCATGATGTTTCTAAACCATTAGTTCTTCCAGTCTGCTGGTGGGAATCCTGCTAATCCACGGAAATCCTATTCATCCATTGGAATCTAAATTGATTAGCACCTCCTCCTGCAGCCTGCTTTGATTCCCCCATATCCTGGCCCACACCTGCAATTGGGACTTACGCCACACTCTGAATGCCACTGTCCCTAGTTAATGATGCAACTTCCACTGGAGCATAAGCTGAGGACATGTCTCAGTCACTACTGGAGCCCTGTATCTGGCACGATGAAGGACAGAGTGGGACTCAAGATGCCTGTGTTGAACTGGACTCACTTGGCCTCAGTGGGAAAGGGGTGACACAATGGTGATCATGGTTGCTGCCCAGATCCAATCCTTGGGGTTCTCACTCCCTACTTCCTTTGAGTCCCTTCTCCCAAAGCAGAATGGCCTGCCTTATAGAGTAAGTCCTCCCTGGCCCAACTTTGGAGTGCAGAGAGAAGAATCAGAAGTTCCTAGAACACTGGACCCTGTGACCCCCAAGGACCCCCTAACATAGCAGTCTCCTTTCTCTTTTTCTTTTTTGAGACAGAGTCTTGCTCTGTAGCCCAGGCTAAAGTACAGTGGTGCGATTCCAGCTCACCGCAGTCTCTGCCTCCCGGGTTCACATGATTCTCCTGCCTCAGCCTCCAGAGCAGCTGGGATTACAGGTGCCCACCACTACACCTGGCTAATTTTTGTATTTTTAGTAGAGACAGAGTTTAACCATGTTGTCCAGGCTGGTCTTGAACTCCTGACCTCAAGTAATCCACCTGCCCCGGCCTCCGAAAATGCTGGGATTACAGGTGTGAGCTACCTCGCCCAGCCAGCAGTCTCCTTTTGATCTGCAGGGACACACAGGATGGGTGGCAATCATCTGTGAGATACACTCCTTTGAGCACCCCCAGATGACAGCTGAGGTACAGACAGGGTGGGTCATGGGGTATTCACTACATCCCTGTGCACCAGCTGTCAGCAACCTTGAAGACTCCACAGAAGAATGAAAGAAGAGAGAGTGACATTGTAGGGAGAATCTTCAACCTGTAATATTAAAAAAAAAAAAAAAAAAAAAAAAAAAGCCCAGCTGGGCGATGTGGTGTGTACTTGCAGTCCCAGCTACCTGGGAGTCTGAGGCAGAGAGGATTGCTTGGAGCCTGGGAGTTTGATGCCAGCCTGGGCAATATAGCAGAACTCTGTTTCCAAAAAGAACAATCCAAAAAGTTTTGGTGCTAAAACTATCATTCCAATTCACCGAGTTTTCCAGAGGATAAAAATGAGGCCCAAATAGAGGCCCAGAGAGGGGAAGCCAGGTGCTCACGGTCACACAGCAAGTTAAAGCAGTGGGCAAAGGTCACTGGTGGATTAGACCCTGGACATGAGGACCCCCTGGGACTCTGGTGGGGGTTATCTGGCTAACACACTGATGTCCTGTCCCAAGCCCCAAACCTCTGTCTCCAGCAGCCATCTTCCCAGACTCCAGACTCAAAAGGCTAAACTACCCACTGAAGTTCTCCAGCTGGGCATCTCTCCATATGTCCTACAGAACTCACTTTCTTCCCCTTCCCCACCTCCACCTGTCTCTCACCCAGTTCGCCTTATTCATTACCTATGTTCATGGCCAGGAGTCATCCTCAGCTCCTCTCTCTCCCTCTCCCAGCCACCAAGTGCTAACTACATCTCTTAAACATCTCTTGAATCTACTCTCTGTCACTGCTGACATCCCAGTCTTCACCATCTTAATTCTCCCCCTTCCCCCAACGCCCACTCCTGCAAGTCATAGTCTTTTATTGGGTAGCCTTGCCTCCAACCTCACCCTTGCCAAGCCCCTTTCCACACATCAGCTAGGATGATCTTTGTAAAACACAAGTGTCCCTGCTTAAAAACCTCTCAGTGTCTTCCTCTTGCCCCCAAAACCAAACCAAGTCCAAACTTGGGGATTTACCTTCATGGCCAAAATGACCGGCCCCCTCCTTCTTTGTTTTGCTTCACCTAATTCTGATGTGTATTTCAACTCCTGGCTGAATGTGACTTCCTCTGGGAAACCTTCCCAGAGGCTCTCTAACCCCTGATCCACCCAATGCCACACCTGCACCCACCTTGGTTTTGCCTTGCAGGCTCTTGATGGCAGCCTCGGCGCAGAGGTAGAAAGCTCCGATGCACTGCGCCTCCAAGCGGGAAGAGTCGAGCAGAGGCACGAGGCGCTGCAGATCGTCCGGCCCGCGGCCCTGGCTTGTGTCGCTGGCGTCCACCAGACAGCGGGCGAAACGGCCAGGGTCCAGCGAGGCCACAAGCGGCTCCACGAGCGCCAGCGTGCCCGAGCGTTCCACCTCGCGCTCCACCTCCTTGTTAGTCGCCAACACCGCTACTGCGAGGCAGGCGTGCAGCCGAAGCAGCTCGTCCTCCTTGGAGAAGGCAAGTGGGAAGAGCCACTCGGCTGCGCGCTTCTCTACCATGCGCCGCTGCACTGCCTGGCCCCCGTGTAGCGCGCAGTTGCCCAGCGCCAGAGCGCAGTGGCGCAGCAGCGCGGGGTCCGTGCGGCGGCACCAGTACAGCACCGCGTCCAGGCCGCCGGCCGCCACCAGCCTCTGGCACGTCTCCTCCGAGTGCTTGAACATGTGCTCCAAGATGCCTGCCACGCTCCGCGCCAGCTCCACGGGTTCACGCTCCTTCGCCAGGTTCAGGATCACGCCCAGCCCGATGCGCGCCACGCGGTCCCTGCCCAAAGAGAGTGAAAGGGGGCGGTGGAATTGCCGTACCCTGGGGAGCTTGGCTTGCCCGTTTGGGGCCTGGTCACTAACCCTCTCTGGGCCTCACCGTCCTCATATAGGGGAGATCATTCCCCTCCCTGCTCCCGCCCTCACCTCCTCCCCTGGGAGGACCTCACTTCTGGGATTCTAAGGGTGCTCTATCCTGGCCACAGCCATTCTCCCCCTCCCTTCTTCCCTAGAGAGGCAGTATGTGTGGTGGCTAAGAGCCTCAGCTCAGGAGCAGATTCCGTGGGTCCTGGTTTCTTCTCAGCCCGTTTTCTAACTGGGATAAAGGAGACCAAACTTTGGGCAGCTTCCTTTATCTTTCTACCTTGATTTCCTTATCTCATACATAGAGAATAAGAATACCTGCCTCATAGGATTATTATCAGGACTGAAGAGATAAGCCATATAGAGTGCTTGGCACAAGGCCTGGCACGTGGCAAAAACAAACATTAACTTGTGTTATTTGAAGTGTCACTTGAAGCACACCACTCTTAGCCTTGCCTTTCCCTCACTCCACGGCCTATGACTGCGGCACATCTATTCATTCATTCAGGAAATGTTTCCTGAGGACCTCCCATGTGCCAGGCACTGCACTAGGGGCTGAGGTTTGACTAAGACTGGCCGGAGCTTATCCTCAGGGCGATGAAGGAAGACATAGACAGGAAATAATGAGGGAACCAGATCGTCGTGATGGGGCCTTGGCATTAGCAAAACAGGATGATGTAATGGAGTGTGCCTGGAGGAGGGGTGTGTGTGAAGAGGTGATATCTGAGAGCTTAATGTGGAGAAACCCCTGCGTGCAAATATCTGGAAAGAGCTTAACAGGCAGAGAGAGGAGCAAGGATGAAGGCCTGAGGGCGGAGGAGCTGGCATGTTTGAGGAATAGAAAGAATGTCAGAGGTATTGCAATGTCCAAAACCAACAAGGGAAAATATAAAACCAGGCTGGGCAAGGTGGCTTATGCCTGTAATCCCAGCACCAACCTTAACTAATGAGATAAGCCATATAGAGTGCTTGGCACAAAGCCTGGCACATGGAGGTCAGCCTGGACAACAAAGTGAGACCCTGTGTCCACCAAAAAAAAAAGAGAGAGAGAGAGAAAATTCCAAAAGAAAAGAAAAAAAAATCAATGAGGGGTTTATATGTAGAATATATCAGCAAATATTCACATCAACAAGAAAAAGGCGGTAAATTAAAATAAAATGGGTAAAGGACATAAACAGGCAATTGAGGCTGGGCATGGTGGCTCACACCTGTAATCCCAGCACTGTGGGAGGCCGAGGTGGGCAGATCATAAGATCAGGAGTTCAACACCAGCCTGGCTAATATGGTGAAACCCCATCTCTATTAAAAATACAAAAAAATTAGCCGAGCCTGATGGTGCATGCCTGTAATCCTAGCTACTTAGGAGGCTGAGGCAGAAGAATTGCTTGAATCCAGGAGGTGCAGGTTGCAGTGAGACGACATCACATTACTGCACTCTAGCCTGGATGACAGAGTGAGACTCCATCTCAAAACAAAATAAATAAACAAACAAACAAAAAACCCTAGGCAATTGACAAAAGAGGAAATTCAAATTTGAACAAACAGATAAAGAGATGCTCTAACTCATTAGAAATCAGAGAAATGAAAATTAAAACAATGGCTATCACTACCCGAAATGTTCTTCAACAAAATCGTCTTTATGGTTCATCATTCCAGTGTCTGCTCCTTCCAATCATCCAATCTAAAGTCTTTCTAACTTGCCCTATTTGATTGTCTTCAGAGCATTTAATATCTAATACTGTATTAATAGTCTACTTGTTTGTTAGTTCCATAGAACAGAAACCTTATCTGTCATTTTCTTTCTTAAAATGATCTAAATGGAGAAAATTACCCTTTCCTAAGTTTCTTCGCCTAAATAATTTTATTTTATTTCAAAGGTCATTCCCACTCTCCTTTGTCCCTAACCACTCTCCACACACATACCCTGAATAAAATGTTCACTGGCAGAAAACAAACGGAAAACCAGCTACCACTTTATGCCTGTTACATGGGCAAAATTAGAAGCTGAGCAATACAGGCAACCTCTCCCAAAGAGATTGTCATAGAGATAGACAAAAGCACATGGGTGTTCACTGCAGTGTCATTTGTGGTGCCAGGAAGTTGGAGGCAATCAGTATCAAGCCTGGGGAGAGTCAGGTAACATGGGCAGGTGCCCCTTCTGGAGGATTTCGGGGGAGGTGCAAGTGACCGAGCAGGTGATAACACAGCAACACGAACCTGGATAACATAGCCAGGGCAACGTAGCAAAACCCCCGTCTCTGCAAAGCCAAAAACTTAGCCAAGTACAGTGGCACAGGCCTGTAGCTACCCAGGAGGCTGAGGCAAGATGATATTTGGAGCCCAGTAGGTTGAGGATACAGCGAGTCATGATTGGGCCACTGCACTCCAGCCTGCTCATCAGAGCAAGACCTGTCTCAAAAAAACCAAAACCCCAAAACCAAAACAAACCAACAAAACCCAACACCGAGTGGGAAAAAGTAAATAGAATGTGCCATGTGACACAGCACCATTTGTGTACATTAAAAAGACACGCATACAAGACCCAGAATAAAGATTTAAAGATTTTAGTAGAACACAGATAGAAAGATACACATTAGATATGTTGAATGGTTCCCTATGGAGTTAGGGAAAAGAATAGTGGTGGCATTAGTCAGGAGGAGAGGGGGAGACTGCATTTCAGGCACAGATGTACGCAAAGACTTGGAGGTGTTGGAGAGCTGGTGCACTTGGGGAGCTGCCCACACTTCCATGGCTGAGGCAGAAGATTCAAGGGGAGAGTGTGAAAAGTAATCGGACCTAGGGGCCTTTTAAGCCATCTCAAGGCATTTGTACTTCATCTTGATGTCAAAGGGAAGCCACTGAAAACTTTCAGGGAAGGGAGTGATCTGGTCATGTTTGGGTTTTAGAAACTTCACTCTGGCTGTAGTGGGGAGGACAGATCCAACAGAGGGAACTTGGAGGCCAGCTGAGTGGGTGGGAGAGTTGCTATATCCTGGTAGAGGTTCAGGCTTCCTGCCTTACTGACCTCCACAAATGATGTCCTCCATAGATGGCCAGGAGCAGTGGCTAATGCTTGTAATCCCAGCACTTTGGGAAGCCGAGGTAGGTGGATTACTTGAGGTCAGGAGTTTGACTACAGCCTGGCCAACATGGCAAAACCTTGTCTCTATTAAAAATACAAAAATTATCCAGGTGTAGTGGTGTGTGCTTGTAATCCAGGCTACTTGGGAGGCTGAGGCAGCAGAATCATTTGAACCCAGGCAGCAGAGGTTGCAGTGAGTGGAGGTTGCACCATTGTACTCCGGCCTGGGTAACATAGTGAGACTGCATCTCAAAAAAAAAAAAAGACCAGGTGCGGTGGCTTGTAATCCCAGCACTTTGGGAGGCCACGAGGGGTGGATCACGAGGTCAGGAGTTTGATACTAGCCTGGCCAACACAGTGAAACCCCATCTCTACTAAAAATACAAAAATTAGCCAGGCATGGTGGCAGGTGCCTGTAATTCCAGCTACTTGGGAAGCTGAGGCAGGAGAATCAATTGAACCTGGGAGGCGGAGGTTGCAGTGAGCCAAGATCACACCACTGCACTCCAGCCTGTGCTACAGAGCTAGACTCGGTCTAAAACAAAAAAGATGTCCTCCACAGGTGACAAAGAGGTAGAGCCCCAGCCAGCAACAGAGTCCTTGGCCAGCGCACACCACAGTGACCACAGTGCATGTGATTTTATGACCACTGCAGAACCTAGCTGAGTCCCGAACCTGCCTTAGGCTGGCACAGATTTCCTAAGTTGACCCCACAACTTCTCTGCAGCCCATCTTCCAAGAAACAGATGGGTCCTAATCATCCACAGAGGCAGCTGGAACGACAGTTATTTCCTACTCTTGTATTTTTTATTTTTATTTTTAATTTGAGATGGGGTCTCACTTTGTCACCCAGGCTGGAGTGCAGTGGTGTGATCATAGATCACTGCAGCCTTGACCTCCTAGGTTCAAGCAATCCTCCCAACTTAGCCAACTGAGTAGCTGGGACTACAGGTATGTGCCACTATGTCTGGCTGATTTTTTTTTTTTTTGAACTTTGTAGAGACAGGATTCCATTATCTTGCCCAGGATGGTCTCAAACTCCTGGGCTCAAGCAATCCTCCCACTTCAGTCTCTTAAAGCACTGGGATTATAGGCATGAGCCACCTCACCTGGCCCAGTCATTCCTTTTACCAATGAAAAAGCCAAAACTCAGAGAGGTTACATAACATGCTCAGAGCCACACACCTTCTGAGAGGCACAGCTGAGATCTGAACCCAGATCTGCCTGTCTCCAGAGTTCAAGATCCTTCATCTTCACTTTGTGCTTCCAGACATCTGACTACATAAATTCTTAGAATATCAGAGCCAGGATGTGCTTAAGAAATATCTAATGTGGCCGGGTGCAGTGGCTCATGCCTGTAATTCCAGCACTTTGGGAGGCCAAGGTCAGGAGTTCAAGACCAGCCTGGCCAACATGGTGAAACCCCGTCTCTATTAAAAATACAAAAATTAACTGGGCGTGGTAGCAGGTGCCTGTAATCCCAACTACTTGGGAGGCTGAGACATGAGAATCACTTGAGCCTGGGAGGCAGAGGTTGCAGTGAGCCAAGATCATGCCACTGCACTCCAGCCTGGGCAACAGAGCAAGACTCAGTCTAAAAAAATTTTTTGTATTTTTTTTTTGAGACAGAGTCTTGCTCTGTTGCCCAGGTTGGGGTGCAATGGCACTATCTCAGCTCACTGCAACCTCCGCCTCCCATGCCCTGCTAATTTTTGTATTTTTTAGTGGAGACGGGGTTTCACCATGTTGATCAGGCTAGTCTTGAACTACTGACCTCAGGTGATCCACTTACCTCGGCCTCCCACAGGTGTGAGCCACCGCACCCGGCAGGAACCCTTCCTTTCTTTGGAAGGATTGTGATGCCAACCTGGCACGCTGTGCTCTGTCCTTGGTACTGAAGCGACCAGCGTGATGTTTCTTGGGACCAGGGACACTGGTTAGTGACTCTTCTCTCAGTAACTCTACACCACGTAAGGATTGTCATTTTTAACCTTGAGATATAGCAGTACTATTTGCATATTGCAGCCCTCCTCTCCTTGGGGTGCTGGCTGTACTCACTCTCCAGGGATTCTAGTTAGAGCTACCCGACTCTACATATCAAGCCTGCAAGGCACACCCACCAGCTTTGACCCCACCACACCCAGTGAGCACATATTCTATTTGCTACCCTCTCCAAATTCATGGCCTATCTCCATCACCGCACCGGATATCAGATGGGAGGTTAATAGCTTGCCAAATAAGCAGAACCCTATCTTGGTCTCCCAACCTAAATTGCTTCATTCATGCATTTTTGACAGTTGTATCATTTCCACTAATCACAACATAATTTTTTCTGTTTGAAAATGGCAAGGAAAACACCGCCAACCCACTCCCTTCACACTTGTGAGAACTGCATGAGCTGAAAGTGACTCTTCCAAAAACTCTTCTAAGCTTGAGAAGCTTGAGACTTCAGCATGAGACTGGAGTGTGACAGCTTGGTCTGCTCTGGCATCAGAAGGGAGGGAAAGTGAGTCCTCGGAGGTCTTCATATTCCAGGAGAGATCCCAAGAGACATGCAAGAGTGGCAACCAGGCCTCTGTTTGACCCTCTTGCTGCATCTTGGTGCTAAGTGGGGCAGAGGGAGAGAACACACACTCTGCCTGGTCCCTGCCTGGCTCTGCACTCTGGTGTCCTTTTCCCCCACCCATGCCTCCCAGCAGAAAACTTTCTGTTTCCCATCAGCAGCTGCAGAATGAGATCATGTCTGGCCTGTTAGAAGAACCAGAATGAAGGATGGAGCAGAAGGTGGATTGGGGCAGCAAGAAGGGAGTAAGGCAGCCTCGGGCCAGCCCTCATTGCTGAGTGCTGGGGAGGAGGGAAAGGAGAAGTCTCCCTCCCTCTTTTCTGAGCATTGTGTTCCCTTCTTCTCCCAGTGGGAGGGGGATGGGATGATGGGGATGGAAGGTGTCATAGAAGGGCACCCAAGCTAGTGGGCAGGAGAGCTGTGGGCTTGCAAGGGAGAGGGAGAATTCGCAGTAGGATGCCATCTCCATCCATAGAGCCAGAGACGGGCTCCTGTCCGCAACTCCATTCCTCACCCCACTAGCCCTGGGAGTAAATTTTGGCTGCACCATTAGTTCACGGTGACCCACTGGGCAAGTCACTAAACTTTCCCAGGCCTCAGTCTCCTCCTTTGTAAAACAGGCTGATCCCTAAGAGAGATGTAGTGCAGGCAGGCAAGAGAGGTGAGGCAGCAAAGGCACGGCGCGAGGCACACGGGAGACCCAGGCGCTTGACGGTCCACACAGCACAGCGCTTTCCCCACCCGGGCTCGGCGCGCTCACCGGTTCTCAGCCACCAAGATCTGCTCCAGCAGGCGTGCGGCCTGCACACGCGTCTCCAGCTCCGGCGCCTGCAGCAGCCGCAACAGCAGGTCGAGGCCGCCGTCCAGGCGGATGGCGTCACACAAACCCTGGGCCACCTCGCGGCCCACGGCTGGCAGCAGCCAGGCCTCCTCCACCAGCTGGAAGACCTCGGCCAGGCCGGCGCCCACGGCCCGCGCGCCGCCTGCCTGCTTCAGCGCGGACAACGCCTGCTGCAGCTCGGGCAGCGCGCGCTCCAGGGCGTCCTGCACCTCGGTGCCTGCCCCTGGCGACACTTCTCGGGGCCCGCGGCTGCCCGCAGCCCACCAAGGGCCCGCTCCACCGCTCCCATCCGGCCCCGGCACCGCCAGTCGCTCGGCACCCGGCCGTGGGCCCGACATGGCGAAGAGGCGACACAGCTTGTAGGCGGAGAGGAGCAGTGTCAGGACCATGGGCGCGGGACTGCGGGGGACATCCCCGGCCTGGAGGCTGGGGGCGCTCGGAGAAACCCCGGCTTTGAGAAAAGAGAAACCCCAGAGGGTACGGGAGAAGAAGATGGAGGGGGAGGAATGGAGAGAAGGGTACCAGGCAAGGGCGCCGGCCAGAAGTTTGGGGGAGGAGTGAGGGCGGGGTCGGGGGCGTAGCGGTTAGCAGAGGTGATGCGCGCCCAGATGCAGGGCGTGGACGAACGGAGAGAGCGAGGAGGCGAGGGATGGCTGCGGACGCCGGAGGGTAGAGGAGGCGGCGGCTGGAACAAAGCGTGGTCCCAGCAGGGGCTCCGCTGGGGCTGGGACATGCACGGCAGCAGCCACGCCCCGGAGCCGCCGCGGTCCAGGGAGCCGACGCTCCGCCTCTGGGTCCCGCGGGGCTCCTCCCACTGCCTGGGCAGCCCCACCCCCAAGCCGCCCCAGCCACGCCCACGCCCCGGCCAGCCTCCCCCAGCCCCTCAGTAGCAGCTGCCTCTCTCTGCGCTGGACTCAGACCAAGGGGGTGAGAGTGAGAGTACGGTCTCCGTTCTCCCCCCGCCCCCGGTGACACCGGTACCTGGGAGCAACTCCGCTGCGTTCCCCCTCCCTACTAAGTGGTTAAAGCAATCGTCATAACTCTTAAGACCCTTTTATGCCTGTTTCTCAGCGAAACCTCACAACATGCCTATCAGGTGGGGATTGGTGTCCATTCCACAGATGACGCGACTGAAGCCCGTGGGGAAGAGATTGGCCAAAATCACAGTTCCCTCTGATTACAGAACAGAAAACGTCAGCTAAAATCTTAGGATCACTTCCTTCAAGTGATGGGAGGGCTTCAGAAGTTCTGTGGATACCTTAAATTGGGCACAAAGTTGGGTGTTTTGTGCCAGTGGGCACTTTCCAGGTTGAAAGATCATATTTCTCTTGAGAGCCTAAAAGTGTGCTGAACAAGCCCACTCTTTACAGATGGGGAGACTGAGGCTGGGGACAGTGAGTGGCCTGCTCAGAATAAGTGAAAGACTCCGAAATCAAATCCAGTCCGGAGGGTTAATATATACCCAAATTTCCAGCCTGGGGAGATTGATGCACCCAAGAGAAGAACCCAGAAATAAAACTTTGTTCTTTTATGCTAAAAAAGAAAATTCCCCAGAGTGCTTACAATCTCTCCTCCCACTCCCTTTTTCTGCCCGAAATAAACAATAGCAAATGAACACCCAGCCAGGGATGTGTCTGGTCAAACAATCATGGATCAATAGCCATTTTTGGAGAAGGAATTTGTGGCTGCTCCAGCTACTGGGCATTTTGTCTGTTCTAGTTCATGTAGTCTCCCAACACCCCATGAGGCAAGGCTTTGTTAGTCCTATTTTACTGAAGATGAACTAAGACTCAGAGAGATAAAGCTGTTGCCCAGTGAGCCTTCTTTCCGCCCTCCAGACCCACTGTGCTAATTCCCTTTTCTGATGACCTAATGATTCTGAGCTTGGCAAAGGTCTTATCTCCCAGCTCTCCCAGACCCAGTGTTCCAGGGATGTGACCCTTTGCTGCAGCAGCTGCTGGAGGAGGGCAGAGGGGGATGGGCTGGAGGTTGAGCAAACAGAGAGGCAGAAAAGGCATTTCCTCTTCTCCAGTCCCCTCCCTCCCTGTCTCTGCCTCTCCTTCCCTTCCTCAGGCATCAGAACAGAGTCCTCAGGAAGATCAGAGCCCAGCACGCCAGCCACTGAGCTACAAGCGCCGTCATGGCAGTCCCGAGACCCCTTCTCATGCTGGCCCTGCTGGCATGGGTTGCTCTGGCTGACCAAGGTACAGGAGGGTGTTGGTGGCTGTCTGGATCTATGTAGGGTGGGCGAGGGTGGCCCAGGCTTGGCGGAACTGACTGACACCCTTTCCTCATAGACTCCTGCAAGTACCGCTGCACTGAGGGCTTCAACCCCGACAAGAAGTGTCAGTGTGACGAGCTCTGCTCTTACTACCAGAGCTGCTGCATAGATTATATGACTGAGTGCAAGCCCCAAGGTATGTTCAGAGCCCAGGTGGGTAGGCTGGGGTCCTCCCTGCAGCTGGAGACTCACTACCCTTCACTCTCTCTGCAGTGACTCGTGGGGATGTGTTCGTCAAGCCGGAGGATGAGTACGGGGTCAGTGACTACGACGAGGAGAACAAAAACATCACCACCATGCACCCACAGCCGGGGGAGCCCTCCATGACCCATGACCTCCAGCCCCAGCCTGAAGGGAATCTTGAGCAGCCACCTGTTATGACCTCAAGGCCCGAGATCCTTGATCAAGGGGCCTCTGAGACCCTAGCAGAGGAGGAGCTGTGCAGCGGGAAGCCCTTTGATGCTTTCACTGACCTCAAAAACGGTTCCCTCTTTGCCTTCCGAGGTGATTCCAGGGGCAGGTCTTGGGGATGGCGGTCTGCCCCATGAGCATCCCCACTCTCACACCACCTCCCCCACTCTAGGGCAGTACTGCTATGAACTGGATGAAAAGGCAGTGAGGCCTGGGTACCCCAAGCTCATCCGAGATGTCTGGGGCATCGAGGGCCCCATTGATGCCGCCTTCACCCGCATCAACTGTCAGGGGAAGACCTACCTGTTCAAGGTGCCAGGGGCTGTGGGTCAGGGTAGAAAGCATGTAGGGAGGGTTTGAGAGCTATTGCTCCCAGGGACAGGGTGGATAGGGAGGCTGAACCTGGGCCCTGCAGGACCTTGTGGGGGCTCTGTGAGCACAGGGCAGTCCCAAGGCTCCAGGTCCTGGGCAATGAACCTGGAGCTGGGAACAGCTGCTTTAGGGCAAGAGACTCTGCCTTGTGCCCAGTCAGCACCCTCCATACCCCCTTTCACCTTCCCTACCTCTTAGGGTAGTCAGTACTGGCGCTTTGAGGATGGTGTCCTGGACCCTGGTTACCCCCGAAATATTTCTGACGGCTTTGATGGCATTCCGGACAACGTGGATGCAGCCTTGGCCCTCCCTGCCCATAGCTACAGTGGCCGGGAGCGGGTTTACTTCTTCAAAGGTACTCAGGGGGCGGGTGGGAGTCTGGGTAGGTTTCCGAGCAGTCTCAGATTCCTTTCACACTTCACTGGGGACGGGCCTCAGCATGTGCCCACCCCCCACCCCACCTCATGTTGGGAGCTCCTAACTTCAACAGCCTCTGGGATCTCCAGTCTTGCTCTGGCCCAGCCCTCCTAATGCCCACCACCCCACTCCTCAGGGAAACAGTACTGGGAGTACCAGTTCCAGCACCAGCCCAGTCGGGAGGAATGTGAAGGCAGCTCCGTGTCAGCAGTGTTTGAGCAGTTTGCCATAATGCGGCGGGACAGCTGGGAGGACATCTTCGAGCTTCTCTTCTGGGGCAGAAGCTCTGGTATGGAGAGAGGGCAAGTCTTGCTTCTCCCTCAAAAGGACTGGAACCCCTGGGTAGTGGTAGAGCCAGGCTGGCTGGAGGGGGCTGTGGTTGTGGAGCTATCGATCAAAGGCTGTTTGCTCAGGCTAGACTTTGCTTCTGTTGACCTTTTGGGGGAAGCTTGGCTCCACCTGGACCCCACACCTTGGACTTTGCCTAGCACAGCTGAGGGTACAGCCAGCAGAGGGAGGGGCTATGGCTGAGGAGTTTAGGGGGCCTAGGGTCGAGACACCATGGAGGGAGCACAGGCAGAAGGGTATTGGACAGAGAATCAAAGGCCTGGCTGCTGGGCTCTGCCATTTGCTGCTGTGTGTCTTTGGGTAAGGTGCGGCAGATGAACTCTAATGGCCCTGCTGGAGGGGGCAAGACTTAGACCCCCAAGACCTCTCATTCACCCCTTCCCTGCCACAGCTGGTACGAGACAACCCCAGTTCATCAGCCAGGACTGGCACGGTGTGCCAGGGCAAGTGGACGCAGCCATGGCTGGCCGAATCTATGTCTCAGGCATAGCACCCTCCCCCTCCTTGGCCAAGAAGCAAAAGTTTAACCATCGCAACCGCAAAAGCTACCATTCGCGCCGAGACCGCAGCCGTGGCCACAGGCAGAAATCCCGCCGGCCATCCCGTGCTATGTGGCTGTCCTTATTCTCCAGTGATGAAAGTGACTTGGGAACCATCAACTCTTATGAGGGGATGGACTGGCTTGTGCCTGCCACCTGTGAACCCATCCAGAGTGTCTTCTTCTTCTCTGGAGGTAGGAGCCCCTGTCACCCGTGAAGCTGGTCTAGCTTGGGTCTTCCTTGCTGTCCCGGGTCCACAGGGGCTGAATACAGGCTGCAGGTAGGGATCACAGAAAGCCAGGCCAGAAGTCTTTAGCTTCATGGTGGATATTTACTTTTCCTTCTGGAAGAGACCCTAGACTTTCTTCTCAAGGAAAGAGTGGGCAGGACCAGGCTGGGCCTCACACACCCTCTGCTTTCTTCTCTTCCAGACAAGTACTACCGAGTCAACCTTCGCACACGGCAAGTGGACACTGTGGACCCTCCCTACCCACGCTCCATCGCTCAGTACTGGCTGGGCTGCCCAGCTCCTGGCCATCTGTAGGAGTCAGAGCCCACATGGCCGAGCCCTCTGTAGCTCCCTCCTCCAATCTCCTTCCCCCAGCCCAATAAAAGTCCCTTAGCCATAAGTTTAAGACTGCTGTCCTGACTGGGGTGGACTCTTCCCTGCCTGGGTAAAGGAGAGGAAGCTGGGCTGTCAGAATGGGTTGGCAAGGGCGACAGAGAAGGGCCTCACTGTGTCCAATCTGTGTTGGGCTCGGGACCTGTGAACTGAAGTTTGGGGCTAGAGAGGGCCTCCTGAGAGCTACCCTTCCTCTTGAGTTAAGCAGCCCCCAGTAACCTATCAGCAGCTGAGCAGGCACTTGAACTCCTCTGATGATGACAGAGTTACCAGGCTACCCTCCCTGGGTGAGGCTTGCTTTGCCCCTTGGAGTTGACTAGGGTCTTGGAGGAGAGAGAACGGGCAATAGGTCATGGGGATCTAACTCAGCATTTTTGTCCATCCTGATCTGAAATCATAGTAGCTCAGGCTCTTGAACACTTGGGGAACCAATCACTGTGCTTCCCCAAACCCACCCCTAGGGTGAGCCTTTCTTGAAGTCTCTGTCTAGGGTCTGGGATGGCGAGCAGCAAGACCAGGAGAGATAGCAAAGGGCAGAAACTGAAGGGAAATTCAAAAGCACACACTTCTCGTAGAAAAGTGGCCCAGGTGCCCAGGAGTTTGAGGCTGCAGTGAGCTATGACTGTGCCATTGCACTCCAACCTGGGCAGTAGAGTGAGACTCTGTCTCTAAAAGCAGAACAAAACACACACCAAAAAAAGGTGGAAATTTTTGGTTGGGCAGGGTAGCTCATACCTTTGGGAAGCCAAAGGTGGAAGGATTGCTGGAGCCCAGAAGTCTGAGACCAGCCTGGGCAATATAGCAAGACACCATCTCTACAAAAAATAAGTTAGCTGGGCATGGTGGTGTGTGCCTATAGTCCCAGCTACGCTACTTAGGAGGCTGAGGTGGGAGGATTGCTTGAGCTTGGGAGTTTGAGGCTGCAGTGAGCAGTTATCACACCACTGCACTCCAGCCTGGGTGACAGAGAAAAATTTAAAAAATTTAAAAATTAGAAAAGAAAAAGTGGCTCAGAAGATGTCCAAGAAAGAGAATACTGTACAAATAAACATCTTTATCATCTTTGTTAGAACCCCTCAACTGCATCTGTGGAACCTCTTCTGGTTCCAGGTTCAGAATGCCAGGAAGTCCATCTGGCTTTTGAGGGGCCAGAGGGAGAAAGGGTTAGAGGCAGGCAAAGCTCTAAAGCAGACCTGAGGGCAATCTGGTAGTGACATCTGTTCCCCAGTCCTGCTGACAGCAGGTGGCTCCCACTCATCCCGTTGTCACTCCACCATCCTTCTCATCCTGGCCCACTTCACCAGCCCAGTCCCCAGTTGTGGGAGAGGACTCCACCCCCTCTCCCCTGAAGGCAGTCAGGTCCAGAGCACTGAGGGCTCCAGAAGGGGCAGCCAGTGCCCTGGGAGAACTGGAGAGATGGTTTTCTTTGGCTTCCTGGAAGGAGCCCTGGGAGGATCTTCATGAAGTATACTATTTCAGGTACAGACTGCCAGAGTTTGAGGTTTGAGGAGGGAGGCTGGGTCCAGCTTCCTTTGTGAGGCCCTGGAGGAGCAGGGCCTACACAATTTGCCCCACCTGTACCCTCATAAGCCCAACCTGGCCTCTGGCCTCCCTTCTTTCCCCCGAGACTTCTCTGCCTTGCTTGAACTTCTCCCCTCCTGGAGGCAGGGCCAGCCACCCTGAGCAGGATACAACCCAAATGGAGGGGTCTGGTGTGGGCACTGCCCTGGCATGGCCCTCTGGCTCCTTACCCTCTGCCAGCTCCGTGGCCAGCTCTATGGATGCATCCACAGCAGGTGATCTGATGGGGGAAGTGTGAGCAGTGTGAGGATGTGGGGCACGGTGGGATGAGGGAAGGCTGAAGAGGGGTGGGAGTAGGGACTTCAGGGTTAGTTGAGGGTTTTGAGGCTGGGTGGAGGCTCTTGCAGGGAATCCCGGCTTGATCCTGGCTTGACCCCCCCTACCGTGGCCTGCAGGCGGTGCCAGCAGGTTGGGTCTCCACCAGAGAAAGCGGACCTCCTTCAGCAAAGGGCAACTGCTGGAGCTGGAGAGGGTGTTTGCAGCATGGTCCTACCCCGACATCAGCACCTGTGAGCACCTGGCCTGGGTCACTCATCATCCTGAGGCCAAGATACAAATGAGCTGTGACCCCTTCTTATACAGCCAACTTCGGGGGTTGGCCCACAGCCCCTTTGCTGGGTAGCCTGCCTTCAGGTTGTTTCCCTTCTCCCTGGCTGGAGGGGATGCTGGGGCCAGAATAGACCCCTTCTTCTTTCCTAGCAGGTGTGGTTCCAGAACCACTGGGCCAAAAGAATCAAGAACAGGAAGTCAGGAAGTCTAAGCTCCAGGCCTGAGTCCCCCCAGAGCTCCTGTTCTCTTCCAGACACCCTCCAGCTGCCCTGGGATCCCCAAATGCCAGGCCTTCACCCTCCAGTGGCACACTTCAACGCACCTCAGTGTGTCGACACACCTCCTGTCCAGTTCCTAGCTTGGGTCCACGGCAGGGCTGGGAAGGGGCTAAAGCTGTAGCCCCATGGGAACTGGCTGGGGCTTCAGGGGCCCACCCTTCTTTAGAGCAAGCTACTCCCCAGACGTCACTAGGCAGCCTATCTGACCTCATCTATGCCTCCACCATTGTCACCAATGTGGACCACTCCTAGTCTTGGTCTAGAACTTGCAAGACCCCTCCTCTGACTCCTGTAGCCCACCCTGCCCCTCCTAGGATTGAACACATCAGAAGTGGATCCCCTGCCTCCACCTTTTACGCAAAGGAGTTCCCTATGGGAAGGGAGTTTAGCTCAGGCATCCTCCCTTCCACAGGCCTCCAGGCCAGCCTAGATGCAGGTCCTTGCAGACTGGGGTCTGACTCCTGCCGCCCGACACCCTGGCCCCTCTGGGGCATATGCCCATCGTTGTGGCAGGAGGTACCTTCAGAAGGATGAGATGAGGGCCGTTTTCCTCCACTCGTCAGGCCTGGTCCCCAGTTCTTCTCACCATCTGATGACCTCCTCCCTCTGAAGGAGCAGCCTCCTGTCTCCTGAGGTCTCTCCAGGCCATTACCTTGCTAACTGCTAAGTAAGCTAGGAAAGGAGAGTGCTGCTCCTAATCTAGACTGCTGGAGAGCCACCTTCTTATGGGTCAGGGCCCCCTCTCCTGACCACTGACCACCTGGACAAATTAATCAGAACTATGAATCTGAAGAGGGAGTGACATTAAAGTAATAAAGCAAAGATAGGAGGCTGGGGCTTATGTTGATTTAATTTTCACAAAGATCAAATTGGTTTCCCTCTGCTGTGGAGATGTGGAGACAACCTGACAGATCTGGGATGCAGGCGGGTGCGGCAGCATTGGGTTTTGGTATCACCATCATCTGTAATACCAACTGATCTCCAAATAAAACCCAAACTCTGCCAGTTTGTTGTGCTCTGCAAATGAATAGGAACAAGGGCCATTTGCCATGGAAATTTATCTCCATTACCTAATCCCTAAATAGGGCCAGGTTCCACACAGATGCTTGGTGGGAGGTATTACCCAAGCTTCTGCTGGCATTAGAGGGATAGTTAATTGAAGGGCTTAGGGCTCTGACTGACAAGACCCTGGGGAGATGAGAGCCTCTGCTGGCACCTCCTGCTCCTGGTCCCACTGAGTCTAGAACATTCCAGTTGCTTCCACCTCTGAAGCTGCTCCGCTTCGGAGAGAAAACCATGGTGTTTGCAGTCTGCACTGGATTCAAATCCTGATTCTGCTATGTAACCGTGGCAACTCTCGAACTCCATGTGACTAAAAAAAGGGGATACTTGTTTGCTCTCTGTTTGAGGTATAAGAAATAATGTAGGTAAAGGCCTTTCCATGGTGTGTGACATACTGCAAAAAACTCAGTAAATGCTAGTTCCCTCTCCAGAAAGGCCCTAAGAAACTGAGGAGGCCCCAAACTTCTTGTTCTTCCCGCCTCCTGTCAAGCAGTCCCTGGACCCAGAGCGCACTAGACAAAGCAAGGCATAGTGAGGCAGGAGTGGCTAGATGAGAGAACCCCTTCTACATGCTGAGAACTGGAGGACCGGGCATTTGATTCCCCGCCCTCCTTTTTTTTTTTTTTTAATTTTTTAAAAGTAAAAAGATGGGGTTTCACCACGATGGCCAGGCTGGTCTTGAACTCCTGACCTCAGGTGATCCACCCACTTCGGCCTCCCAAAGTGCTAGGATTACAGGCGTGAGCCACTGCACCCGGCCCGCCCTCCTTTCAAGACAAGGTCCCATTCTGTCATCCAGGGAGACTCAGCTTACTGCAACCTCTGCCTCCTGGGCTCAAGGGATCCTCCCACCTTAGCTGCCTGAGTAGCTGGGACTATAGGCATGCGCCACCATGCCAGCTAATTTTTGCATTTTTTTGTAGAGATGGGATTTCGCCACATTGCCCAGGCTGGTCTCAAACTCCTAAGCTCAAGCCATCCTTCTGCCTTGGTCTCCCAAAGTGCTGGGATTATAGGCATGTACCACCAAGCCTGGCTAATTTTTTTGTATTTTTATTAGAGATAGGGTTTCATTATGTTGGCCATGCTGGTCTTCAACTCCTGACCTCAAGTGATCTGCCCAGCTCAGCCTCCCAAAATGCTAGGATTACAGGCATGAGCAACGTCACCTGGCCCAGTATAGCTTTTTTTTTTTTTTGAGATGGAGTCTCAATGTCACCCAGGCTGGAGTGCAATGGGGCAATGTCGGCTCACTGCAACCTCCGCCTCCTGGGTTCAAGCCATTATCCTGCCTCAGCCTCCTGAGTAGCTGGCATTAGAGGCGTGCACCACCACACATGGCTGATTTTTGTATTTTAGTAGAGACAGGGTTTCACTATGTTGGTCAGGCTGGTCTCAAACTCCTGATCTTATGATCCACCCACCTCGGCCTTTCAAAGTGCTGGGATTATAGGTGTGAGCCACAGCGCTTGGCCTCAGTGTAGCTTTTTAACACAAATTTTATACAGCTCAGGTTACTGGAAACACTGTAAAATGCCACCTACTTTTTCTTTTCACAGCTGACACTTTTCCCAACTAACAGAAACTCACAAACATTGTAGAGGAAGCGTCTACTGAGTTAATGAGTATATAATTTATTAAAACAAAAAAGTGCTTTGGAAAAGTAAGAAAGATGACAGGAGTACATACAGTGAACAAAAGAAAGAGTCTACCATGAGGAGCAGACCCTGAACAGTTAGAACTATGGAAATCGTTGTGCTTTGTTATTTGTCACAGGAGTTAAAATAAGAATACCTTGGATACAGTAAATATTTATTGGATAAATAACTAAGGTTGACATCCTCCTCAGTGCATTATACAGATTCTATCATCACACCACTAAGTTCTCAGAAGTTAAACATTACAAGACTTCAGGAAAACATAGGCGTCTTTGGCTCCATGCAACAGAGGAAGGACCACAGCTGGTCAGCTGATCTCTATGAGTCTGTCTTATCTTCTGGAAAAGGGGCCTAATACCATTTCCTTTTCCAAAAAGGTAGCTGCCTTGCTTCCAGTTCCACCATCCTATAGCAACCCATCTTTCTTTTATTTGATGTCTATCCTCTGATCAGTTCCTCTTCCAGCACAAACTGGAGAAAGGGGATCGTTTCTGTTTTCTTGGAGGCTTCTGAACTCAATTACAGGTCTGCATTAAAAACGTCTGGAGAAAGCTGGTGAAAGTTTGTACATATGGACAAGTTCAAGGCAGTACAGTCTACTTCTGGGAAGGCCTGGATTCCATTGCTCCTGATGGAAAAACCCTAGTCCCAGCAGTGTCTAGAATGGACTGGAGAAGGCAGGTGGGTACCGGATTCAGGAAAAGGTACTGATAGACCAAGATCAGTTTTTTCCATTTTAAAGATGTATTATCTCAATCTCCTCCACTGCTCCCTTTGGAAATTCACAGAAGACTGGGCTCCCCACAGAAACAGCAGGTGGCCTGGGCTGGTCCTCTGACTAACTGGAGCTGAGTACAAAAAGTCTGAGGGTTGAGTTGGCAACTGGGAATTGGGAACCTGGAGTCCCCAAAGTCTTCTCCAGGCTTGATGACGAAGCACCAGTTACAGTTCTCCCAGCTCGCCTTCCATTGCCCGCACCATGACATACAGCTCGGCCAGACCCACCACTGAGGCAACGATCAACGCAGCCAGCACCCGCTGCAGGTGGGCAGAACCAAGCTTAAGGGATGCAGGCCAACACCCAGCTCTGTACCCCCAGCACCTTTAATGGGGATGGAGAGCCCCCAATCCCCCTCTAAGTTGGGGGAAGGGAAGAAAAGATAATGTGGCTTCTCCTGGGGTTATTACCTACCCCCGCACCCCCATGACTGCTGGAAAGCTCCAATGCTCCCCTTGTCAATAGCATAAGTATCTGTTCAACACCTAACCTGTGCAAGGCACTTCACATACGTTCTCCCTTACCCACTAACACCCCTACCTAAGCCACCCTGCATTGCCCAGTGCCTACTCACCGAGGCCATTTCTGTGAAGATATATTGGCTTCCAAGGTAGGTGCAGACGAAGGCAGCTACCACCGTGACAATGAAATTGAAGATGGTGATGACCAGAGCCTTCAATGATCTCACTTTGGGGAGAAGCCAGAGAGGAAACCTTTAGTTCAACATTCTCTAGGAGGTGCTCTTATCTCACGGCTGCCCCACCCCCCCCACCACCACCAACTGGGTTCCAGTCAAACAGCAAGCCTGACTGTCATAACCCATCTCAGGAAAAGGCTTTAGAAGCCTGATTTCTCAGTACCTCACCTTGCTTTCCCAGGTCGCCGAGAGTCCCACCATGCCTCGAATCCTGGGAAAAAGAAAAAGCAGACGATTTCAGAATAGAAGCAGCTCAGAGAGCATCCATTTGTCAGTCTGGGCTCAGCCCTCTCTATTGCCCAATACATTAACTCTGCCTTCTCCATGGATTCTTTTGCCTTGAAACATTTTGACTCTTTTCTGGACCACAGAGCAAGCATTTCAGAGAGAGGACATAGGCTGCCATTACGCATCTACTCCTCTCCTGTTCCAGGGTAGGAGCATGCCAGAGAATAGTAGGGAGTCCTGTCAGAAGAAAGGCTCTGATGGCCGGGCGCAGTGGCTCACGCTGTAATCCCAGCACTTTAGGGGGCCAAGGCGGGTGGATCACCCGAGGTTGGGAGTTCAAGACCAGCCCGGCCAACATGGTGAAACCCTATCTCTACTAAAAATAAAAAAAATTAGCCTGGTGTAGTGGCGCATGCCTGTAATCCTAGCTACTCAGGAGGCTGAGGCATGAGAATCGCTTAAACCCGGGAGGCAGAGTTTGCAGTGAGCAGATATCCCGCCACCGCCCTCCAGCCTGAGTGACAGAGTGAGATTCCATCTGGAAAAAAAAAGAAGAAGAAGAAGAAGGAAGAAGGAAGAAGGAGGAACAAGGAGGAAGAAGGAAGAAGGAGGAAGAAGGAGGAAGAAGGAAGAAGAAGAAGGAGGAAGAAGAAGAAAGAAGAAGAAGAAAGGAGAAGAAAGGACAAGGAAGGAGAAGGAAGGAGAAGGAGGAGGAGAAGAAAGAAGAAAGAAGAAAGAAGAAGGAAGAAGAAGGAAGAGGAAGAAGAAGGAGGAAGAAGAGGAAGAAGAAGGAAGGAGGAAGAAGAGGAAGAAGAAGGAAGGAGGAAGAAGAGGAAGAAGAAAGAGGAAGAAGAGGAAGAAGAGGAAGAAAGGAGGAAGGAGGAGGAGGACGAAGGAGAAGGAGGAGGGAGTAGGAGGAGGAGGGAAAAGGAGGAGGAGGGTGGAGGAGGGAGGAGGACGAAGGAGGAGGGAGGAGGAGG
>CAUYLG010069822.1:0-55529 GCA_963573385.1 Cacajao melanocephalus
GGCCTACCCCAAACCTAGAAGACCAACTGCTATCCCACCATCCTCCACTGACTCTCTTTTTGGACTCAGCCTGCCCGCAACCGGGTGATTAAACAACCAGGTTGCTCACACAAAGGCTGTTGGGGGGTCTCTTCATTCACAGTGTGTGTTTTAACAATGGGTGGGGGGAACTTTGCAAAGAAAAAAACAGACATCTACCTGAGGCTGTGGGGTAGGGGGGCAGATCCCCTTTGTGGACAGGGCTACTCGGGCCCTTGGGGGCAGAAGACCTCAGCAGTGGCTACCCATGTGCTCTGGCAATCCTCCCAGGAGGCAGTGACACCCCTAGTCTCTACTCCAGCCCCTCCCCAGCACCTCCCTCCAGGGGCCCCTGTGCTGCATCACGGAAGATGTGCCCTGTCCTTGGCTATGGCTTCAGGTTTGGCTCAGTGCTTTTTGCCCTGCATACTGGAAAAGCTTATCTTTCTCCAGGAATATCAAAGTAACACACATGACTTCAGAACAATAGGAAGGTACAGGAAAGCGTTGAGGATGAATACATAATCAGCTGTTATCCTATCACCCAGAGCAATTTATTTAAGTGCATTTTCTTCTAATGTGTTTTTTCCTTAATGCAAATGTAAAATTTTGTGTTCTGCTTTTTCTTCCTTTGCCTCAACCTCATAGCGTGTTTGCATGCCGTCACATATATTTAACCCCACTCCATTCCCCACTGCTTCCCTATGCTCACCCTCTTCTCTGGGTGTCCGTGACTTCAGCCTCTCCTCCTGCACTCATGCTGTGTACCCGTCTGAAGTGCAGCCATTCTCCATTTGTCATTTAGTCCTGCCATGCTGTATGGCTCTCTGTCCCCCATGAAGCCTTCTTGGACCACCTTGGAGAACTCTCACAATTGTCCATCCATCCGTGACCCCCTTCCCTTCCTTGGGGTCTGGACCATGCGGGTCCTTAACAAGTGCTGCTCTAGGCTGTTAGGGCTCTTTTTATGTAGACACCCCTCAGCCAGTGGTGTGTTGGTAGATACTTAGCAACTGGCTCTCTGGAAGAAAATGTATTCATATATATACACTCATACATGAATGTTTATTGCTATCAAGATGAATATTACGTAATTTATAAATAATAATCAAATATACACTATTCTTTATTGTGAACTCCAAATAGCCAGTTGATCTTCACAGAATACTTTTGCTAATTTTTGTTGGACACTTGTCTCACTAGCCAACCTATGGTGGCAATTGACAAGTACAGGTTGGCTCACAGGTTTATTTACCTGAATGAAGAAGACAAAAATGAAATAAAGATTTATGTTGGAACTTCAGTCATTCAACAGTGACATGAATTCTTTACTCAATCAAATCATTGTTTTTGAACATTGGAAGAATATTTCTTCAGTGTTGTTTTGTGCTAGTTATTTTATTTTATTTTGAGACAGAGTTTTGCTCTGTCACCAGGTGCCAGGCTAAAGTGCAGTGGCGCAATCTTGGCTCACTGTAACCTCTGCCTCCCGGATTCAAGCAATTCTCCTGCCTCAGCCTCCTGAGAAGCTGGGACTACAGGCGCACGCCACTACACCCAGCTAATTTTTGTATTTTTAGTAGAGATGGTGTTTCACCATGTTGACCAGGATGGTCTCGATCTTTTGACCTCATGATCCGCCCACCTCGGCCTCCCAAAGTGCTGGGATTACAGGGGTGAGCCACCATGCCCTGCCTGTTTTGTGCTAGTTATAATTGAAACAGCTGCAGACACAATGCAGTTCTGAGGTTAATCTTCATTACTAACATTATTTTCTATGGCTCTCTTACGTCTAGATGAGGGGCCAGCAATCTATGGCCTGACAAATCTGGTGTACCACGTGTTTTCGTGAATGAAGTTTTATTGGAATACAGCTAGGTCCATTTGTGTACATATTGTCTGTGGCTGCTTTTGTGGTACAGTAGTGGAGCTGAGTAGTTTTAACAGAGACCTGTGGCTTACAAAAGGAAAAATATTGACTGCCTGGCTCTTTATAGAGAAAAGTTTGCTGACTCTTGCTTTACACAGTCAACAAAACAATACATCAAACCGTAGTCTGTAATGTTTGTTAATTTCCATGTGTAAATACAACCACCGTCATGGCTGCCGTTAAGCTCCCAGGGTGATGTTACTGAACACAGAGCTGGGAAGAGATTCCCTTTGGTGTACCATTCTATAGTATTTCCACCACACAGTACAGCAAAGGTAAATAACCTTAAGGACGGAGACAATAGTAACATGATTAGGAACAGAGGAGTTCTGAGTATTTATCACTGTAATCATAAACGTGCTTCATTGTAACATTTTTAGTTGAATTTTAAAATAATGGCTGTGGTTAAAAATCAGCTTGCAAAATTCTGGAAAATTTAGCAAATGGCTTTGTGAGAGGTGGGGAAAATGTGATCTCAGCCCAGGTGGGTCACACATCTCATCAAACCCTAGGCCCGGGGGTAAGTTCTGCACATGTTAAGGGCCTGGGAGGGTCTTGTGAGCATCAGAAGTCTTAAACTTGAAGAAAGAAGCCTTTTGTGTGTAGCAGAGGCTCCAACCCCATCTGTTGACGAGCAAATGGCCATGCACTGTGGTCTCTGTGTGGGAGTAAGACCATGGACTTCTACCCCCCACAGGCAGAACTGAATCACTTAGACAGAGTCATCTAGAAGGCATAGATGGCACCCTGACCCCATTTGACCTGGGCTGGGTACTCCTTGGAGGTCTAGCTCAGGGTCAGCTCTGTTAGCCCCAAACCCCAGCTTTCTGCTTAAGAAGTACCGACTTACGTCCCCACCCTTTCCCCCAGCCCAGGAAGGGAGTAAAGCCAGTGGGGTTCCAGGGGAACATAGGACCGTGGCCTGGGAAGATAATGGTCAGGACCCATGTGAATGGGCATGACTGGCCAGAACGAGTTGGTACTTTCTCTAAGGAAATCACGTGCCCCAGACCCTCCCATGCCAGTTGCTCTGTGGCCTTGGAGAGAAGCTATTTCTCTGCTTATTTGCTTCAAGTTCACCCAGAGCTGGATGCCAAGTATGGCTGAGGCGCCTGCATGAAACAGCAGGGAGAGAACAGGAGTTGGGGAGTCACTGGGTTGGGTTCCCATCCCACCATCGCCACTGTGTGTGTGACCTCAGGCTTGTCACTTAACCTCTCTGGGCCTGTTTCCTTGTAGCTTAAACGCCTCACAGAATCGCTGTGGGGTTAACTGAGATAATGTATGTGAAGACATGTTGCGAATGAGAGAACAGTGAACTTACTGGCACCAGGACCTCTGCTGAAACACCAAATGCTAAGGAACCCACATTCTCTCCACTTTTTTTTTTGACAGAGTCTTGCTCTGCATGATAATGCCTCACTGCGGTTTTGCTCTCTGAGGATCAAGTGATTCTCCCACCTCAGCCTCCCCAGTAGCTAGGACTACACCAGGCCTGGCTGATTTTTTAACTTTCAGTAGAGTTGGGGTTTCACCATATTGCCCAGGCTGGTCTTGACCTCCTGGGCTCATGTGATCCATTTGCCTCAGCCTCCCAAATTGCTGGGATTACAGGCATGAGCCACTGTGCCCAGCAGAACCCACATTCTGTAATGGGAATTGCCAGCAATTGGGGCCAAATTCTTCCAAGTCACAGGTTCTCAAAGAAGCAGTCCCTATTTCCATCACCACCTGCCCCCAGCCCATGTAGACAGACAAGTGGGAGAGGGAGAGTAGGAATTACTGGGAGAATAATTTAGTTCTGTTCCTCCCATTGTTGGTCTCTTGAGTTCAAGTTGAAGGATCGATTAGAATCATTTGTCAAGAATGCAAGATGAGGGTGCCTGCAGGAGGCAGCAATGGTCACATTGTTCCAGGCTGGATGCTGGCTGAGATGTTGGTATTCTAGGTCCCATGTGGTGCTGGGGATATGGGGATAGAGTTCTGGAGAGAGGTTAACCTGTATCCATAGGAGTTTGTGGGGCTGTGTGGGAACATGGGGGCTGCGCCTGCTTTAGCCATTTGAAGAGATGAGGCTCAGGCACATGGGGAGAAGAACTGTGAGGTAGTGTGCCTGAGAGGATGGGTCCCCACACCTCAGCTCCCACAGTCCTCAGAGGTGGGGAAGAAGACCCAAGTCATTTCTGAGGCTTTGTACGGGAGGACAGAGTAGGAGGGGCACAGACCTTTGGAGAAGCCAAAAGGGGCCATAGCTGTCCTTCTCAGTGACAGATGGGCTGGGGTCACACCAATAGGGCCCTCAGAAAAACATATCCACCGTCTTCTCAGGCCGAGGCCACCAGCAGCAGATGGGACCACAGTGAACCACAGCAAGAGCAGACCACAGGCAAGAGGTGAGGACCTCTGTGTCCCCCAGCTGTACCCTCACTGCCAGCTCCCAGCCCCATGGGGGTTTGTACACTCAGGTTTGAGAAGCAGACCCTGAACAATGGGAGGCAGCAGTTCTGGGATAAGGCCTCGCCTTTCCTCCCACCCCACTCCACGGTGCTCCAGAGAAAAGAGGAGTGAAACAGTGTAACTCTCCTATCCCCGCCCCACTGCAGATTGTATCCCCTCCCTGAGTGTAGCTGGTGAGAGAAGGGAAGAATGTCAAATCAGATGTGAGACTGAGGCTTTAGAATAAAATAAGATAACTTTTAATAAAAGAACTGAGCAAAAGTTAAAGGAATTTGCCCCAGATGCTATTAAGGGATGGAAGCATGTAACTTGATAGTGTGTGGCTGAAGGCAAGGATGGGAGAAATAGAAAACAGTTTCACGTTTCTACTCTTTTAAATTCAGTCTGCTGGATAAACCCCACCCATAAGCCTTTGTTTTTGTAGTAGGTGGTTCTTTTGAACTTGATGGATTGGATCAAATACATTTGTAGGGCAGACATTCTCAAACTTTGGTGCCTGTATCAGAATCACCCAGAAGGTGCATTAAAACACAGACTGCTGGGCCTCATATCTAGGGTTTCTGATTCAATAGGTCTGGGGTGGGATGGAGAATCTGCTTCTCAAACAAGTTCCCAGGGGGTGGCGATGCTGCTGGCCTGGGGACCACTATTTGAGAATCACTGTAGAATAGACGAAAGCATCACTGAAATGTGTATTTAACGTACACGGCCTTGAAAACAGGCCCCCAAGCATCCTAGAATACCAGTGAGAGTGCTGGTTTTATTTATCTCACCCATCTGCTTCCTCTGCGAGGAGCGATGCTTGAGCATTGTGTTGGTCCTCCTGTGTGTTACAGAACTAACTGAAAATCCCTTTGCCCTACAAATGAGTCTGTTATGCCACCCAGGATTTCTCTCACACTCATGAGGTCTGCTCTGCCCACGTAGATTAGCTACAACAGGAGACCTTCGAGTGGGGCCCAAGGTGCAGAGCCAGGGCTGTGTAAGCAGGGCAGGAACATCCTCCAGCCTGCCCTGTGGAAGGTGGGGGGCTGCCCTTGCCTCCTGCTCATCCTCGTGCCTTACAGCCAGTCCCCCACGGTCTGCTGGCATCTCCTCCTCCAACGGAGCAGCCCTCCGGTGTGGATCCTGATCAGTCTGGTTTGGGTAAAATTGATCCTATCCAAGGGGTGGATAGAATGGTTCCCTAATCAGGCCAGTTAGAGATTTCATTCTCCTGCCTATGGCCATCTATTCAGGGGTAGGAAGCTGGCCAGAGTCCTTTCTGGACCATTTGCCATAGGTATGTGATAAAGTATGGTCTCTCTGGAAGTCTGAGTCCTGAGGACTGAGGACTCTGGCACTCCCAAGTGTTAAGAAGGAAGCGGGTGGAGAGCAAATGAAGAGACCTGGTGACTTTATCAAGGTCACAGATCCAGCTGCCTCTCAAGCGTATAATTTGGGCCTACCTTTTATGTGAATAAATAAATTCCCCACAAGTTAATTTGGGTTGGATTATTATTCTTGTGATCCAAAGTCTCAACGAATACAGCTACTTACCTGCCTTTTTCATATCTCCAAACATGGTGAGTTTCCTCTACCCCACTGCTCTACCTGAGCAGGCCTGGACCTCAGTAGCAGCCTCCCAGTCCTGTGCCAGTTAGGGGCATGCTCGGGGGACGCATGCCTCTAAGTAGTCAATTCCAACTGACAGCTTGCCCAGTCCACTAGAGTTTGATGTGGAGGGCTTGGGTAGCTTCAGTAAACAATGATCCTTCCTAGCACATTTCCAGGGGAGGAAGGCAACACTGTTAAACCGCAATTGCAGTCTCATGGTGACCTATAATGTAAAGTCCCACTGCAAAGAAAAAGTTGTCGTCTGCCTCCAAAGACCTCTAGTGTTCATCAGGAAACTTCCGGAGTCTTTAGACTGTACCCCTTTATTGCCCTGGGCCCAGTTTTATCTGCAAACCCTGACTGCTGCAGGGAAAATTGCTTAGGGACCGCTGGTATAAACTGGCACGGTGGGCTCTGTTACCAATACCAGGCATCTCTTACCACTTTCACCCAATAAAGTTAGCAAAACATCCCCGTAGCAGGACTGTGACCTACTCAGTACCTTGACCTTCCTAGTACTGAGGTATAGGAGACCACCGCTAGGCAGCTTGGGTGATCCCAGACCCATGTAGTTTTCAATGCATTTGTAAAACACGTAGATCCCCATATTTATGGAAATCGACCCTTAACTGTACATTTCATAGAAAAGGATTTAAATCGCACATTGTCTGGTGAAACTGAATAAAATGCCCTGTTAGTGCTGTTATCTTTCCCAAGTGCTGAACACTGCCAGCAGCCTAATGGCTCCCATGCTTGGCCTCTAACGCTTCCCACTCTTGTTCTGAGGCAGTTCTTCAGGTGGGATGCAGGACCAGCATCAGAATTAGCATCACCTGGGACACTGTTAGAAATGCACACTCCTGAGACCCACGCTAGGCCTATTGAATCAGGATCTCTAGACTGGGGGCCACAATCTGTGTTTTAAAAAGGTTTTCACTGAATTCTGATGCACACTCAAGTTTGAGAACCAGTGACCTAATTGATTGAGCTCCTGCATCAGTTTCTACACCACACCGAGCTATGCAAAAGACCAAAATAGGCCAACAGGGGACTACCTATTGCTCCTCAAGCAAGCTCCTTGGGAGTCTTGACTCTGGCCCCAGATCATATATAAGTGCCATCACCCCATAAGACAGGGGCAATTTTTTACTAAGGTGAAAAGTGTCTCTACATTCTGTCACACTGATGACTCTGGACAGAGGACAGGCTGGTCCCTCTGGTGTTTGTTCCAGAGCCTCGGAGGACATTAGAATATCTGACAGCAGGGACAGGGTGAGGCTCACACCACCAGACAAAACGAATAAAATAGACTAGAAAGATCTCCAAGGGAAGAAACAAACTCATTTAAAACCCAAGACTGGACCAGGTGGATCACGCCTGTAATCCCAACACTTTGGGAGGCTGAGGTGGGAGGATCACTTGAAGTCAGGAGTTCAAGATCAGCCTGGCCAACATGGCGAAGCCCTGTCTCTACTAAAATACAGAAATTATCTGGGCGTGGTGGCACATGCCTGTAATCCAGCTAGTTGGGAGGCTAAGGCAGGAGAATTGGTTGAACTTGGAGGCGGAGGCTGCAGTGAGCTGAGATTGCACCACTGCACTTTAACCTGGGTGACAGAGTGAGACTCTGTCTTAAAAAGAAAAAAGAAGAAATTCATTTAAAACCCATTCCTCCCAGGAACTCACATGGATTACAAAGCCACATTTATCTTTCAAAGTAAATAGCAATCAGTCTCAAGCAGCAAGGAGACTCAAATAGTGGCCAATGTGTGTTGATACTGACAGTGACCCATAAATCTCAATTTCTTTGGCAGAGAATGTTGGGTGGCATTTTAATTCCAGGCCATCGAATGAGAAGGAGAGAGATGCACCTCTGCCGTGGATCTTAGCATAGCATGCTTGGAAATACAACCCAGTAAGCATAGAGTTTAGCACTAATCGATGGCCGCCAACATGCTTTGTAACACTCCATTACCCAGATGGGGTGCGTGGCGGCTGAAGCATGGAGCAGCTGAGCCTGGGGTGCTCAAAGAGCGGCATCTGAGTAGCCGTCTAGGGAGAACAAAGGGCCCTTGGAGCCTCCCGAGTATAACTAATTGCTCCCTACGCCCCTGGGCCCCCACCTCTATTTGAGCCCCTCACGGCCCCTGGTGTGCGCCGAGCGCTTTCCACCCTGCCAAACCTTCTTCCAAAGTCTCTCCTGCTTCTCCTCTTGGTGATTTTCTCATTGTGTGTGGCCGGTCCCAAGCTTGGTTTTTGTCTTTCAGGGGAGATAAGAAATGTTTCTACTACTTGTCAGTTTTTTTTCTGAGAGTGGAGATGAGTGGCCCCCATTCCCTGTTCTGTCATTTGAAAAGGCATTTTAGAGTCGGGTAGAGTGGCTCATGCCTGAAATCCCAGCACTTTGGGAGGCTGAGGTGGGCGGATCATCTGAAGTAAGGAGTTCGAGACCAACCTGGCCAATGTGGCAAAACCTTGTCTCTAAAAACAATGAAAGAAAAAAAGAAAAGGCATTGTAGTTTCCCTTTAGTTACTATTAGCCGTTCTGCTAAGTGTTTGGCATGTATTTCACTGAATCCATATTAGCTGTGTGATGTTGGGCCAGTCATCTGACCTCTGTAAGCCTGTTTTTAAATTTTTTTTCTGTTTTATTTTGAGATGGAGTCTCTGTCACCCAGGGTGGAGTACAGTAGCACCATCTTGGCTCACTACAACCTCTGCCTCCCGGGTTCAAGTGATTCTCCTGCCTCAGCCTCCCTAGTAGTTGGGACTACAGGTGTGTGCCACCATACCTGGCTAATTTTCTGTATTTTTAATAGAGAGTGGGTTTCACCATGTTGGCCAGAATGGTCTCGATCTCCTGACCTTGTGATCCATCTGCCTTGGCCTCCCAAAGTGCCAGGATTACAGGTGTGAGCCATGGCACCTGGCCAATTTTTTTGTTTTTTTGAGACGGAATCTTGCTCTGTTGCCCAAGTGGAGTGCAGTGGCGCGATCTAGGCTCAATGCAACCTCTGCCTCCCACGTTCAAGCAGTTATCCTGTCTCCACCTCCTAAGTTGCTGGAATCACAGGCACATGTCACCACACCTGGCTAATTTCTGTATTTTTAGTAGAGACAGGCTTTCACAATGTTGGTCACGCTGGTCTCAAACTCCTGACCTCAGGTGACCCACCTGCCTCAGCCTCCCAGAATGCTGGGATTATGAGCATGAGTCACCGTGCCCGGCCTGTTTTTCCATTCTTTGAATGGGGACAGCACTAGCATTTTCCTTCAGGGTTGCTGGGGGTTAAGTGGAATCTTCCAGGGAGGTTCCTAGCCAGGCCTGGCATATGGTGAAGGCCCGCTTAGGCCTGCCGGCCTCTGCCAGTGCTGGGTGAGGTGTTCTCTTCGCACCCTGAGAGCCTGAGCCGGCCACGCTGCAGGGCACCTGTGGTCTCTTTTGGGTTTCTTTCCCAGGGAGACAGTGCATCTTACTTACCTTTGCCTCCCTAGTCCTGAGCTCAGGTAACGACGCAGAGTATGTGCTTGATAAATGCGTGTGAAGTTAGGAAGGAAAGGAGGAAGACTGTAGGTGAGCCCCCAGAAAGCCCTGGTCCTGACCTAACAAGAGGGGGCTGGGGGACCCTGATGGGGACATAATGCATGCCTTCAGCTGCTCCGTGGGAAAGCTGCAAGAAACTGCTTGGAAACTGCTTAGAAACCTTTTGGCAGACAGGAAGGGACTTGAAGGGCTCCCAACCCTAGTCCAGGTGGGTGGAGAGTGATTCATCCAAAGTCACACAGCCATTTGGTGACAAAATTTGGAACCTAATTTATGGCTGAAGTTTACTAGCGTGGGAAGTATTTGATACCACGTTAGGAACTTGTTGCAAAGGGCTTGAGCTTCAGCAGGAATAGACATTACTGGAAACAGCCAGAAGACCCTAGAGGAGGCAGCTTGGAGTAACTTTCTGGTAGTTATTAGGAGCCTCCGGCCTGCCACCCCTCCCACCCTTTCCCCATGGCCACTGCCAGGTCTGCTTCAAGGCCAGGCCTGAGCCAGGGTAGTTCTTTCCCTGCCTCTTCTCCATCAGGTCTGGGCACTTGGTGGGGAGTGCATGAGATCAAGTGTCAGGAGCGTGCAGAACAACACTGGCCTCATTTCAAACCTCATGGTATTCTTTTACTAGTTGGGAACATGACTGTTAGGCTGTGTGAGCCCCAGTTTCCTCATATGTAAAGTGAGAATAACAGTGTACACTTTATAGATGACAGGTTATTGTAAGAATTCAGCTAACTTAAGCAAAATGCTAGATGTCATATAAAGAGATATCTGGTTGGATTTGAGTCAAGGGCCTGTGTCTTACTCTTCTTTGTGTTTCTTCCCATTTCCTTGTTCCTCCGATGCTAGAACACTGCCTTATGTTTAGCTGTACGTGCTAATTACCAGTTCACGGGAGAAATGAGAAGTTATTTTGTGACCTTTAGAACTTTGCTTCTCAAAGTGTAGTTCAGGGACCAGAGGCATTGGCATCACCCAGACCACTTGTTAGAAATTCAGGATCTTGGAGCTCATCCCAAATCTACTTAAAAAAACAAACAAACAAACAAAAACTGTGGTTGTATCCAGCTCCCCAGGTGATTCCCAGGCATATTAAACTTTGCAAAGCTCTGCAGTGGAAAGCACAATTTGAAGCGGGGAGAACTGAAAACTCTCATTAAGGTCCTGGGCATCGTGGTGAAGTGATATGCAAGAAAGCTATGCAGACATGATATGCATCTCCCTCTTCTCATTCTTGCTGGTCTGGAAGGGGTTTCATGGTTCCACAGAAACTGAAGGACTTAGAATCACTTCTATAAGATCCACAATGGGAACAGAGCCAACCTCTGTGTGTGTGTGTGTGTGTGTGTGTGTGTGTGTGTGTGTGTGTGTGTGTTTTCCAGAGAAGATTTGTGGTCTGGAGGGCAGATCTCCCTCTCAGTTGCTGCTCCTGTCACAGATGTCAAGGGCAAACTAGTCAAGAGCCCAAACAACTTCAGACCCCAAGTGGTCACTTCTAGATGGAGAAGTAGGGCAGGGTCTGAGTTAGGTCTCCTGGGCCTCTGGGATGCCTTTCCGTTATCTCTGGCAGGGGTACAGAATTTGTCAGATGAAATTACTTAAAACTCACTTTTTCTTTTTGAGATGGAGTCTTGCTCTGTCACCCAGGCTGGAGTGCGGTGGCATAATCTCAGCTCACTGCAGCCTCCACCTCCTAGGTTCAAGTGATTCTCCTGCTCCAGCCTGCCGAGTAGCTGGGACTACAGGCACTCACCACCATGCCTGGCTATTTTTTGTATCTTTAGTAGAGAAGGGGTTTCACCATATTGGTGAGGCTGGTCTTTAAGTCCTGACCTCAAGTGATCTGCCTGCTGCTGGCCTCCCAAAGTGCTGGGGTTACAGGCATGAATTACCACACCAAAACTCACTTTTTAAAGGTGTATGTTGCTTAGCCCTGTGATGAAGACTCAAACATGCAACAGCCATTTGCCATGTGCCTGCTCCATGCCAGGCCTGTGTGGGTCCTGGGGAAACAACAGTAGCTAAGATTGGCCGTTGCCCTTGGGGTGCTTATCCTCCAGCAGGGAGAGAGGTGTGCGAGCAGCTAGCTAGCCGCAAGGACCTGGCGTCATGGAGAGAGGTCCGCAAGGGGCCACGGACCAGTGGGCAGCACAGATGAGTGTGAGCATTGGCACCAAGCAACCGAGATGCTCACAACCTCAGACCCTGGGGAGACAGGACAGAGACACAGCAAACAAGGCAACAGGAGGATGCTGAGGGGATCCCAGTCTGAAAAATGCTACAAACAACAATCTTGGGGCAACTGAGGAAATTGGAGTAAGGTCTGGATATTGGATACTATAAAATGATCTTTAGTTTTCTTAGCTGTGGTTGTGGTACTGGGGCTATGTAGGAGAATGTCCTTAGTAAGAGACATTCATTCCAGCTACTCTGGAGGCTGAGACACGAGAATTGCTTGAACCTGGGAGGTAGAGGTTTTAGTGAGCCAAGATCGTGCCACTGCACTCCAGCCTGGGTGACAGAGTGAGACTTCGTCTCAAAAAAAAAAAAAAAAAAAAAAGAAAGAAACATATACTAGCTTATAAATATTTAGAATTGAAGTATCATGATGTCCACAACTTTCATATGGAATATATATATGTGTATTTCTTTCTCTTTCTTTCCTCTCCCTCTCATCTCAACTGGTTTTAAAAGTGACACGCTCATAAATATGCACAGAGAGAGATATATAAAGCATATATACCAATATGCAAACAATTAGTGAGTCTAACCTATAGGGAATGTGGAAATTCATTGTATCATCTTTTAAACTTCTTTCTGTATATGAATACTTTTGTAACAAAAAGTAGAGAAAATCACTGAGAGTAGTACATGAATCAGGTGAGCGTTATAATCTGACTGTTGAGGAAATAGATGCCTGCTTGTCTTAGTTTTGTGGCCAGCGATGGACAGTTTCCAAGTGCGTTCACTTACATGGTCTCACTTCATCCTCAAAACAGCCCAGGGGGGTCTTTATAATGGTCATCATCTCTTTACTAATGACTGACTGAGGTCTGCAGGCCTTGAGTGATTTGTTCAAGACCACGTGCTGGGAAGTGACAGAGGTGGGACTCAGGCTCAGGTCTTTCGACTCCAAATATAGGTCTCTTTTCCCACCAGAGTCTCCCTCAGGGACCTGTGGTTTATTTCCACTATACCAGGAGCCCCTGGTGATGCCAGGATCTTGTAGCCCAGACATGAAGAGGAGCCCAGGAGTTTGTTCTCCCAGCCTCAGCTCTGTCCTCAGGCACCGGCCGTCATCGCACCCTTCCATTTGGGCTTGGCAGGGTGAAGGAAGGGAAGCAAGCACATGACGAGAAAGTGGCAGCCGGCCTTGGCCCTTCCCCTCATCTGAGGCCTGGACCAGTTGAGGCAACCGCCTGGCTGAAGCCAGCTGGTTGGGGAGAAACACCTCTCAGAGCCAGAGGGAGCGGCTCGGGGCCCACACTGAGCACATCCATGCAGAGATGATGATTCCTTAAGGCGTGGAGCCATAGGGTGACTTTTATCGCTCATTTGAGCATCAGCCAGCTAAACGGTGCCTTCTTGGTCTCTTGCCAGTTATTGCTTATGCTGCCAGAAAGTCCCCATCACTCTGTTGAAGAGGGCAGGTGCCCCTCCCCAGACCAGGCTCCCTGGGCCCCCGCTCCCCCTCACACCCCTCTAGCACCGGCCAGCCGGTTCCTGTGTGTCTCAGCCGCGCTGCTGCTGGGAAGCAGGCCCAAACGGGGGGTCTGTGCTGTCTGTACCCCCTCAGCATAGACCCCCTTGTTTGGGCCTGGTGTGGACTTCGTACTCTCTTTCCATTCTCCTATTTGTAAGCCTCTTTTCTAACTCGGAAGCCTCCCAGAGAGTTGCTGAAGCATCCAAGAGAGATTTTCAGTGTTCACTGTATTCCCAGGGCCTAGCCCAGGATCTGGTCACAGCAGGGCCTGGAAAAGTGTTTGGTGGGTGTTACTGGCTGAATTTTGTGTCCCCTCAAGTTCATGCATTGAAGTTTTTTTTTGAGATGGAGTTTCGCTCTTGTTGCCCAGGCTGAGCGTAGCGGCACGATCTCCGTTCACTGCAACCTCCGCTCCGCCTCCCAGGTTCAAGCAATTCTCCTACCTCAGCCTCCCCAGTAGCTGGGACTACAGGTGAGTGCCACCACAACCCGCTATTTTTTTGTATTTTTAGTAGAGACAGTGGTTCACCATGTTAGCCAAGATGGTCTCGATCTCCTGACCTCGTGATCTCCTCGCCTCGGCCTCCCAAAGTGTTGGGATTACAGGCGTCAGCCACAGAGCGCAGCCTCATACGTTGAAGTTCTAACCCTCAGTACCTCAGAGTGAGATTGCTTATGGAGGCAGAGTCTTTAAAGAGGTGATTCAGGTGAAATAAGGTCACTGGGGTAGGCTTTAATCTAATATGACTGGAGTCTTTCTACGAAGAGGAGATTGGACCCAGAAACAGAAAGAAGACCGTATGCAGACGGAGAAGAGAGGCAGACATCAAAACACAGAGAAAGGCTGGGTGCGGTGGCTGATGCCTGTAATCCCAGCACTTTGGGAGGCTGAGGCGGGCGGGTCACTTGAAGCAGGAGTTCAAGACCAGCCTCACCAACATGGTGAAACCCTGACTCTACTGAAAACATAAAAATTAGCTAGATGTGGTGGTGCATACCTGTGATCCCAGCTACTGGGGAAGCTGAGGCAAGAGAATCGCTTGAACCCTGGAAGCGGGGGTTGCAGTGAGCTGAGATCACGCCACTGCACTCCAGCCTGGGCAACAGAGTGAGACTCAAAAAAACCCAAAAACAACGCCCAAAACTAAAATGAGATATCTCTGAAGGCTAAGATATCCATGTGGGCTCTGAGAGGGACACGAGCAGCACTAGGAGTAAGCATCAGTGAGAATCACAGGAACTCGGGAGGCTGCTTCTGCCTGTTTGCCCTTCAGCCAAGCCCCATTTCAGCTATAAGACAAAAGAGCCTTCTCTGGCTTGCTGAAGAGCTGTGAGCTTGGAATCAAACAGGCCTGGATGCGAATCTTGCCTTGGCCACTCACTAGCTGAGTGGTATAAGGAGAGTTTCTTCAACACTTAGAGCCACGATTTCCCCATCTGTAAAGTGGGGATAATACCTATCCCACAGGGTGTTTTCATGGATTAATTGACATAAGTAGGCAAAGAAGTTGGCACATGTAAAAATTCTCAAAAGTAATGGTGTCTATTTTTCTATACATCTTAGTTCTATTCAATTCAAGAAATGTTAAGAGTTTTCTTCCAAACATCATCAAATATATATTTTCATTGTCAGCACTTGATCAAAAACTGCTGTGTGTCTGGCCCTGAATAAGATGGTATTGGGCAAGAAATGGCAGCATGGTCATTGACTGCTTAGACTGTTCTCACAGAATCCCATCTTTGTTTTCCTGGTATCTCTGAATTGCTGGAATCTTCCTCGAATCTTTGAATTGCTCAAGGCAATTGAGTCAATTAATGTTCAGTTAGGGTAAAAGGTCACATGCTTAAAATGAATAGAACTTTGCTTCCACATTTCTCTTTCCTGATAATGTTTAAATAGCTGATAGCAGGGGAGGTCATCCCCGCAGATCTCCAGGCACCATGATGACCATTCTAATCAGCCCAGTTGATGCTCAGAATATCAGTGTGGAAGGGACTCTATTACTCCTGAGAGATCAGAGGACGTAAAGGGCGTTACCCAAAGTTGTGCAGCTAGTGCATAGGTATTAGGAGACCTCAAAGGCATTACTAGAGTTCCTTTGGGTGAGACAACACGAAAACACAGCACAGCAATAAAAACCAGCTCTGACATCAGCCAGACCATTATATTCACAAGTGAATGGAGACAATGCCCACAGAATAGAAAGATATGCAGCACAGACCCTCCACATCTGTATTTGCATTGAGACAGGGAGGAGGCCACTCCAAAATCAAGAAACATGACTAACCATTTCCCTCTTCTGACTAACAGGAGTGACTTGTGCTCCTGTATCAATGCCAGCTCAGCCTTGTTTTTGTTTTCTCATCTGCTAGATCATTTATTGATTACATTAAATAATAATTAGTGATACTTAATTAACTTAAATTATTTTGATGCCTAATCATTGAATTGCCCTCCTTTTTGACAGAATCCAATCCAGAATTCCCCTTGCCTTCCCACCCTTCCTTAGACTCATCCAGCACAAGCCCATGTCTGGAGTGAGCTCTGGCTTGCTGCGGGGCCCAGTGAGCTTGCAAAACTGGTCCCTGCTGGGCCCAACCCCTGCCCTTCCCTGCTGGGAACCTTGCTCTCTATCAGGGAGTGGCCAGGCTGAGAGATAAGGCTATCAACTCATCTGGGAAAGGCAGCCTTTTTAAAATACCAGCTTCATCAGTGGTCTGCCCTGCCTCCAGGATGAGGACAAAACTTCTGAGGCTGGCCCTTGCTTTCCTTCCCTCTGGCCCCTTCTTTATATGCACCCCATCCCGGGCCTCCCCAAAGTCTCAAGAATTCCCAACTTCACTCTCCCTTTTCCAGCCTCCAAGTCAAGCAAGGTTGGTTCATGCTTTTTCCCTCTGTGTACAATGTCCTTTCCACTTCTTGAAGGGAAAGTCAAGATTCAACTCAGACATCACCTCCTCTATAAAGGCTTCGCAGCTAATCACTTCTGCCCCAGGGCTCTCGTAATGTTTTGTACATAATGTTATTCACAAACGTATTGCATTGTGTTGAAATTATGCCCCTCTTGCAACTTCCAACCTCCCTTCCCCACCCCCTAAGGGGCTAGAGACCCTGGCATAGAGGGAGGTCCTTGGTGAACGGATGCACGCGTTTTCATTTTTGTACCCTCGGGGATATACTTTCCTGGTACACAGGAAACAGCTGCTGTGGATCTTGTTATGTTTCAGTCTAAAGCAGTTTGTTTTCTTACCACTTGGATTTCTCTTGGGACAAGGAAGCTGGAACATTTGTCACTGGAACGTTTTTAGCAGTCATGGAAAGGGCATTCCTAGTCAACAGAGAACCTATAAGCTCTGCCCAGCTTTGGTCATGCCCCACTCATAGGAAAAGAATTTTCTTGATCATGTTTTCAGGCCTGCCAAGGAGCTACTCAGGGTGGATGGTTAATTAGCTTTTGCAGTGATTATTTTTCCACCAGTTACAAGGAATGTGCAGCTTGGGAATTTTTCTTCATTTCAAGGACTGCTTTCTTTTTAGCATGTAGATATTTTATTTTGGATGAATACATGCTCATGAACGTCTTGTGATTTTTAGTATTATTTGGGTTGTAGCTACCAGGGAAGAGATCAGTATCTGGGAGCAGTAGGTGTTAATTCTCACTCCCTCCACCCAGGAGAGTCAGAAAGGAAGTGAGCTTCGCCCTGCAGCCTCTTGTTGTTTCTGTAGGGAGCACCCTAGCCTTGAAGTCAGTGGCCTATATTCAAGTCTTGGCTTTGTTTCTTCTAGCGGTTTTCTGTGGTCTGCACACCAGCAGTATCATTTGGGAACTGGTGATAAATACAAATATCCAAGTGCGCTCCAGGCTCACTGAATTAGCAGCTCTGTAGTTAGGGCCCAGAATCTTATTTTAACAAGCTCTTTAGGCGCTTCCGATGCCCACGGCAGTTCCAGAGCCACTGATCTAGTCAAACCCGTTTATTGTATCATTTTGTAGTAAATTTATTTTCTGATCATGTAAATCATGAAAGTCAATATACCATATCCATACAATGACATTACATAAAGAGTGGGAGAGACAAAAGTTTAGATAGAAACTCAACTAGCGTATAAACATTTTCGCACATTTTCTTCCAGCACTTTTTCTCAAACACATGTATTTTCACACAGTTGGAATCACAGGACACACATAATGAGGCCTGTTCTTCATGCTGGAACATAAGCGCTACTCGGTGTTGCCACCTACACATCTTCCTAAGAACAAAAAAAAATTTTTTTTTTGAGAGAGTCTCATTTTGTCTCCCAGGCTGAAGTGCAGTGGCGTCATCTGGGCTCACTGCAACCTCGGCCTCCCAGGTTCAAGCCATTCGCCTGCCTCAGCCTCCCCAGCAGCTGTGATTACAGGAACGGGCTACCACGCCGAGCTAATTTTTATATGTTTAGTAGAGACAGGGTTTCACTGTGCTGGCCAGGATGTTCTCGATCTTGTGATCCGCCCGCCTCGGCCTCCCAAACTGCTGGGACTGCAGGTGTGAGCCACCGCGCCCGGTCCCTAAGAACTGTTTTTAAGGGCCACTGCCACTCCACTGGAGAGCCCTGTCAGAACTGACCTCACCAGGCCCTGAATGTGAATCTGCATGCGTGAACGAGAAAATGCTGTAGACAAAGAGGCCTCACTTGCATTCCATGTATTTGTTTGTCTTCACTTTTTCCGCATGCCTCCCCATCCCTAGCCAAGCCCCACTGGGGAAAAATGGAAACGAGGGATGCTTCTGGAAATAGAGCCCTAAGTGGGGAGCGAAACGGAGGTTAGCTAACCGCCCCGTCTTCCAGTCATCCAGAAACTCCTTTCTCTCAAGCTGGAAACCCTCTCCTGAAACCCCGAAGCAGCTGAGATGTCACTGCGCTACCATGTGGCCATGTTTTGAAATTGCACCTTCTGTGGAGCAGCCAGGCGGGCGCCCTGACTCCTCCAGGGCCGGAGTGACTGAACTTGGTCTCGCCAAGTAGATGCCCGAATGTGAGCCCGGACTGCCTTTCTTGCCACGGCTCCCCTACCCGCTGCGGGACAGACCAGGCTCGGCTCCATTGTTCTAGTGATCACTGTTCTAGTTATCACCTTGGGGCTGAAGTCTAGACTGCTGGGCAGAAATCCGGAGGTACTTTAGGCTCCTAGTCAGCCCTTTGCTTTGGGGGCTGGACCCCAATTCCCGGATGAGAGCGCCCCACTCGAAACAGGTCACCCTCTTGGGGACCAGTGGTTAGCACCTTCCTGGCTGTGAGAACTGCTATGGCCTCTGTTCTACGTGGAGCCCGTGGCTGTCAGGGACACCCCCATGTTGAGGCCAGGGTGGTGACACTCCTGCGATGATGAAATGGGGACTGTTCCACCCTGTCTCTGGGCCCAGCCTCTCTCCGCTTCTCTCCCTACTGTGCTGCCTGCGAGGACCCAGTGGCCGCAGCACCGTGGCAGCTGGAGTCTCGGAAAGGAGGGCGGGGAGAGGCTGAAGTGAGAAGCCAGGCACCAGATTCGCTTGGTTTTTGGCTGTGCACTCGTTAGGTGATTCATGTTTTCGGGTCAGCTTACAGACCCTATGCCTTCAACTGTCAGCCCTGCAGTTTCTCTCTGAGGCTCAGAATGAAAGAATATGGGTTCCAGTCCTGAGTCCCTGTGAGAGGCAAGCAGAGTGGAGGACGGGCTGCTCTCCTCTCGCCTCTCCAGGGTGAGCCTTTCAGCAGAACCACAAACCTGCTCAGCTGTAGGGCTAGGAAGGCTGGCCCTGGATGGGGGAGGGCCTCCTGCAGAGGAAAGAAAGAGAGCGTTTCCCTGGCGTGCTGTAGGCTGGCCCTCTGCTGATTCCAGAACTGTGTGTACCCCTGGGAGAATGACTTTCATCTCTGGACTCTACCTCAAATATTAGTCATGGATGACGTTCCGTGTAATTGTAGAGACTTCTCAGAAATCTGATAGGCCCTGCTAGGGTAGTGGTTTTGAGTGTGGCTGAACCTGCAAGGTTAGGTGGAGGTGTCAGGTGGGAAGGGACAGTGGAAGATCCCTTTCCCAGGGGTCGTCTTGGGATGAGTAATCTAACTGTAGCTGATGAGGGCCATTTTATTTTATTTTTCTTGTACATTTAAGTACTTTAAATCCTTCAAAGCCTTAAACTCCTTTACATATCTTGAAATATACTTAGAATCTCAAGCAATATGCAGCGTGTGTCTACAGTTTTTTAAAATTATGATTCAACATGTAGATTATTTAGTCCTGTTTTTTTCTCCCTACCTTACTGCGTATATAATTTCCTTCCTTCTTTCCTTCCTCCCTTCCTTCCTTCTTTCCTCCCTTCCTCCCTTCCTCTCTTTCTATCTTTCTTTCTTTCAAGATGGAGTCTCACTCTGTCACCCAGGCTGGAGTACAGTGGCGTGGATCTCAGCTCACTGCAACCTCTGCCCACCTCCAGGTTCAAAGGATTCTCCTGCCTCACCCTTCCAAGTAGCTGGGATTACAGGTGCCTGCCATTGTGCCAGGCTAATTTTTGTATTTTTAGTAGAGACAGGGTTTCATCATCTTGGCCAGGCTGGTCTTGAACTCTTGACCTCGTGATCCACCAGCCTCAGCCTCCAAAAGTGCTGGGATTATAAGCATGAGCCACTGCGCCTGGTCTGCATATATATACAATTCTCTTATACTTGTTTTTCAAAGCTACAAAACCAGTCGTTACTGAACTTTTTCAGAGGTCACAGGTCCCTTTGATAGTTTGCCAAAAGTTATGACCTCTGCCCACCACTCAAAATGCACATACACATAGCCTTGGGCACCATATCAAGAGGCGGGAGGACTCTCCGAAACCCATCCCATGCGCTAGGTTAAAACGATGAGTGCCTAGGGGCCAGCAATAAACTTCTATTTCTGGACGTCATCATTATTGCCCCCAAAAGTTTCTGTGACTTTTGGTAATAGGCATTCAAAAAAAGCCTGTTTGGAGTTGGACTTGGTAGTAGCTAGAGTCCCTGACTACCATGGTTTGTGCTTGGACATTCAAATTGCTTCCAGTTTGTGTTGCTATCATCACCGTTCTATGGGTTTTTTTTTTTTTCTTCCTAGATGGTGTATTTTTTGAAAAGTATTTGGGCTTGAAAAGCCCATGTACTTTATCAGCTGTGTACTTCTGCTAAAGCCTCCTTCTCTTCTGTCCTGATACCATTCTTCAAGACCCTACTGAAATGCTGCCTCCTCCCAGAAGTCTTCTTCCCTCCACTTAGAAGTAAACTCTGAATCTGTACTTACTCCTCTCACGTGGTGCTCATTACACGCCATGTTCTAGTTGATAACATTTACACATGTGACTCAGTGGTATACCTCATGTATTGTATTTGACACAGAGAATGGATCATTTTAATGATCCTCTGCTCCACCTTCCGGGTTCAAGCAATTCTCTTGCCTCAGCTTCCCAAGTAGCTGGGATTGCAGGCGCCCACCACCATGCCCAGCTAATGTTTTGTATTTTAAGTAAAGATGGGGTTTCTCCATGTTGGCCAGGCTGGTCTCAAACTCCTGACCTCAGGTGATCCACCTGCCTTGGTCTCTCAAAGTGCTGGGATTACAGGCGTGAGCCACCGTGCCTTGACTGACATTCTTTAGAATTGTGACAATGACAGAGAGATAGATAAGCTTTTGGTTATATTATTGTATTTACATTCTCTGCAGGCAGTTGCTCTTTTATGGCTGGCACATCCTCCCTCTAGCCAGTCCCGGGGCCCCTTATTTTGCCCCGCTCCTACCCCATTTGACTGTAAATTCCTGCAAGGTGGGGACAGCTGTGCAGCCGCCTGTTGTCCAGGGCCCACAGCACAAGCGTGGCAGTTTGCAGGCCAGGGCCCCAGCGAGATGGCCTTAGGATGTCCTCCCTTTGCCTCTGTGGGAGGGAGGCCAGATTTTCTTCATACATTTCATGCAAAGCAACACATCACCACAGACTGAATACAGAAACAGGTGAGAGAATCCAGCCATCTTTTGTGAAGCCAGATATTAGAGAAATTTGCAACATTTCTTTGTAAAACAGTGTCACTCTTCTGCCTCATTTAAAAATTATTACTTGGAAAATACAAATTATTTTTCATAAAATTAGATTATATGGGTGAACATGGAAGGGTTTATTATTTTAGAAAGCATTGGCAGATTTTAAAGCTTTCTCAGTTTTAATTTCTAATGTAGTAAATATTGCTATCTCACATAATGAACACTGCGGTCCTCAGTGATTTTTTTTTTTTTGAGACAGAGTTTCAGTCTTGTTGCCCAGGCTGGAGTGCAGTGGCGCAATCTTGGCTCACCACAACCTCTGCCTCCCGGGTTCAAGTGATTCTCCCGCCTCAGCCTCCCGAGCAGCTGGGACTATAGGTATGCACCACTACACCATGCTAATTTTTGTATTTTTTAGTGTAAATGGGGTTTCACCATATTGGACAGGCTGGTCTTGAACTCCTGACCTTGTGATCTGCCCTCCTCAGCCTCCCAAAGTGCTGGGATTACAAGCATGAGCTACTGCGCCCGGCCTCCTCAGTGATTTTTAAGAGAGAAAAAGTCTGAACCTGCCTCTCTGGGAGAGGAACTGAGCAGAATATTTTTCTAGAAACCTCTGGCCGTCAAATCACTGGGTGTGGGCTCTACAGACAGCGTTGTGGCCTTAGAAGACAGACTGAGGCTACGGGTACCTCTCCCTGCTCTGCCCTGACCAGCCATGCGCCAGCTGGTGAGGCACTTAACTGCCAGCTTACTCAACCATACGGTGAGGACGAGCTAAAATGTCCGTGGAGTGCCTGGCACATGCTGGGTGCTCAGTACATTAGTGACTCCATTAGTCAGATGTCATTAATAATAAATGCTAAAAAGAAGGAGGCTGCGAGGAGGGGCTGACAAGGAGGGGTCCTGGAGGGAGTTCTTCCTGGTGCGGGATGAGTTGAAGTGTGGCATAGATGATGGTTTCTCAGCCTCTGCAGTCAGAACTTTTTGGCCTGGATAATTCGGTTTTGTGCGGGCTGTCCTGTGTGTTGTAGGATATTCAGCAGCATCCCTGGCCTCTACCTCCTAGATGCTGGCAGGGAAGCCTCTCTCCCTGGTCTTTCCAACCACAAATGCCTCCAGACATTGCCAAGTGTCCCCCGGGGGGCAAAATTGCCACTGTTGAGAACCATTGGTGTAGAAACTCACCTGACAAGGGCTCCCCCACAGGACACCGGCTTCCCTGCGGTTTCCCCGGAAAGACATCACACCAGCCACATGCAACAGATTGGGCTTACTCACTGCAGAAAGAATTCTGCCAAGAGATTCTGCTTCCAAGAGAACAAGAGGCCTCCTGACTCTGATCCTCTTTCCCGAGGAACCCTCTCGCTCAGAGTGGCCATTTTCCCTCCGCAGTTGCGCAAACCAGGCCCCGGGGAAAGAAGCAGGTTGACCAGGACAATGAGATTGGTCAAGGAAAATCTGGACAATACCCAGAAGCCTGAGGGAGGCCGTCCCTCCCTTCAACCTTGACCTTAGCACAGAATGCTTCCAGTTCCCACGCTGCAAAAACGGTCTGGGCCAATTGACAAGTAGAATGGATAAGCTACACCCGAAATGCTACGGCAGTGAAAGTGAATGAAACTCCGTGGTTGACTTTCACAAACGTCAGGTCGAATGAAAGAAGCCAGGCGCAAAAGAGCAACTGATGTGTTTGTTTTAACGAAAAATCTCCCCAAAGGCAAAATCATAGATGTTAAGGTTCAAAGGACACACAAGGAAGGCTTTGGGGATACTGGTTCAGTTGGCGAGGATTTATTGAGGGTTTATGATTTCACCCTTTTCTAGGTGTATGATATAAACTTTTAAAAAAAGTAAACAAATAAACACAATGTTCTGGGCCAAAAGGCAGGAAAGGCCCTTTAGCAAAATCACTGTGAACCAAGGGAATAAAGATTTCCAGAAATTTTACCTGTATGGCTCTAAATTATTATATAAGGGTCATTTTTGGATGTGGCTTTATAAATGACATGATGTATCAAAAATAATTAGTATAGTGCTTGGCACAGAAACTACTTCATGAATGGTAATAATTAATGCCACTACTCAATTATTAACTGACCTAGGATGTAAAAATAATAGTCAAATATAAAGGAACAGCCCTTTGTCTTAAAGGGGGAAAAAGTTTCTGAAATTTTTAGGTACGTCCCCTGTTGGTAAATTTCTAATTCTCAGAGTTTTCGGAGCTCTCTCCAAGCTTAGTCTTAGAGAAGAGAAAAATCTACCTAAGCGTTACTAACTCCTGACCAGTGACCAGTACCAAAACGAAGTCCCTAACACCTGTCTGGATTGGCCAAATGGTTCAATTAACTGATCCGTCATTTATTGGTCCACTGGTTAGCCTGGAAGGTGGGTTCCACTCTACCTGCCTGATTAGGCATTTGATCTGTCTTCGGCCACCAATCTAGTTTGTGAATTCACAAACAAAACAGGCAGGACGGCTGTTGGATTCTTCAGTCCCAGACGAAAATATTGGCAAAAAAAAAAAAGTCTAGAAATTGTGCAATGATAGCTCTGCTTTAGACCTGACTGGATATGGAACTCTTACAAATTCCCCTCTCTTCTGAGAGAGCCAGGCAATTAGACAACCCCAAAATGACAAAGCATTTCATTGCAAGCCTGGCTCCCTGGTTGCGAGTTAGATGCCACATTAACACTCAGGAAGATCTGAATCACTTTCAGATCGTTCTCCACTGAATAACTTTTAGCGGGACTGTTTCCATAACACATATGCAAGAGTCTTTACTGCTAGCTGCAGGCACTCTTAGAAGACTTTTAATCCCAGGATGATTTTCTAAAATTTCATTTCTGTTCACAAACGGCTATGCATCCCTGTGAACCTGTGAAGTCATGTATAGAACATGCTCTGCAGCAAGCTCTGTCTCATACAGTCAGAAAACCCTGAATTCTTTGTGACACACATTTTAAAAAGAAAAGTCCATGGCCATCTATGGAGAAAAGTCAGGCTCTTACCTGGTTTCAGGCTTTGTCCATGGGCACTTGATTGGAGAAAGATGGATGAAACCAAGAGAATGATAACACTCAGGAGACTTGTGTCCATTTCTCCGTTTCACCCACGGTCCGGGCTTTCTTGCTAATTTCTGAAGCCAAAGAGACCAGAATGCCTATTAGATACTTTGTTAGGGAAGGCTGCCCATTAATAATTAACCTCTCAACATGCTATCCACTGATCGGATACTTTCCTTACTGCCCCCAACCACAAATCTAATTATATCTATTTTAAAAAGGTTGATTTAGTGAAGTGCTGCTTATTCTGACACATTTTGAGAATCAAACACCTTGGTATGTGTTCTTACCTTCTGGGGCCAAGGTCAGAGTTCCAGATTAATCAATTTAAAGCTACCGTGTTGGGTTTGGAAATTTTGCCAAAGTTCAGGGGTAGGTGGCTTCCAAGTGGCTGCCTAAGTCTCTCCCTGTGACAGTGCTGCAAGGGGTTATGCAGGCTCAGGAAAGTGGCTTTTCAAATTGCAGGCTAAGCCCAAAGAAGAGGAAAAGGGCCCTGCCGTGCGGGGAGCCCTTGGAGGGTCCAAATTTCTGTTAGGTTCAGTGAAATTGGTGATGCTTGTGGTCTAAGTTTGGTGGGGCAATGTTTCTACAGCTGAAAGGGGCAGAAAACCCTTCACCCTGTGTTAAAAGGAGCTGATGGAGAAGCAAAGATGCCCTTGCCAAGTGCCCCACTGAAGGGTGATCCCAGAGTAGACACACCTCTTCCCCTCTGTGTTCATTCGTGTTCCAGCTGTGTAGAGGACTGAGTAGTAAGACCACTCAGCAAAATCAGGTAGGGAAAAGGCTACTGTCAGTGGCTCTCGTGACGTTTTCGGGCCTTTAGTTTTATTTTAGCTTTCTTCATTTGTTCAGCATTTACGTATTTCGGCATGCCTGCTATGTGCCAGGCACTGTTCTAGGCATGTGGGATGTACAAGTCCTTAACGTGCCGGTGGAGGTGGGAGGAGTTGGATAATGGATAACAGGCATAATGAAGAAGAGTTTTATGTAGACTGGCAGACTGTAATGAGAACCACAGGAAAAGCAGACTGGGGAGAAGGTAGGGATTTTAAGCAGCATGGTTAGAGTGAATTGCATTGAGAAGTTAAACTTTGAGCCAAGGTTTGAAGGAAGTGAGGGAGTTGCCCCTGCGGATGTCCTGGGGAGGAGAGTTTCAGGCAGTCAGAGCAAAGGCCCTGAGGTAGGAGTATGCCTGGTGTGCTCCAGGAATAGTGAGGAGGCCAATGAATGGGGAGACATTATAAGGCCTTTGACTTTTACATGATGACATATGGGGAGCCACTCTGAGCAGATGGGTGGTGATAATGATTTGCGTTATAGTTTTAAAAGATCACTTTGGTTTGCAAGTGAGCCTGGGTGCAGTGGAGAGATCTGTTACAGTGACCCAGTGAGAGGTGATGGTGGCTTGGCCCAGCATGGAAATAGGGCAACTGGCGAGTATTGGATGGGTGCTGGATATATTTTGAAGGTAGAGTCAACAGGATTTTCTGACTGCTGAGATGTGTGATGTGGAAGAAAGAGAAGAGTTGAAGATGACTTCAAGGTTTTTGTCTTGAGCAAGTAGATTAATGGGGTTGCTGTCAGCTGAGAAAGGAAAGCTGTGAGTGAAGCAGGTTTGGTGGGGGAAGATGAGAGATTCAGCCTTGGCCAGGTGGGGTTGTGAGATGGCTTTCAGCTATCCAAGTGGCAATGTTAAGTGGGCAAAATGAGATAACATGGTAATTACTGCCTGGACAAGCCTCATTGAAAGGGCCTTCTGAAGGGATCAGCAGACTTGGACGAGCTTGACCCAGCCCCAAAGCCTGTGCTCTGTTCCTCCGAAGCCCTGCAGCGTCCACACCATCCTGTCAGATAAACAATTGCTTTTTTTTTTTTTTTTTTTTTTTTGTTAAGACCGAGTCTTACTCTGTTGCCAAGGCTGGAGTGCAGTAACGGGATCTCAGCTCACTGCAACCTCCGACTCCCAGGTTTCAGCGATTGTCATGCCTCAGCCTTCCTAGTAGCTGGGACTACAAGCATGTGCCAGCATGCCTAGCTAATTTTTGTATTTTAAGTAGAGTTGGGGTTTCATCATGTTGGCCAGGCTGGTCTCTAACTCCTGACCTTATGATCCACCTGCCTCAGCCTCCCAAAGTGCTGGGATTATAGGCGTGAGCCACTGCACCCGATAGATACACAATTTCTGAGCAAGGCCTTCTGCCCTGAATACCTGGCTGGCTCTTGCACAGTTAAGCAGGATCTGAAAGTTCCACTTTTTTTCCTATAAAGCTGGCACATAAAACCAGCTGGCTGCCCACCTCAGGCTCCTCTGCCCTGGGCCCACCCTCATCTCTTCTCCTCTGGGTACTACCAGTAACCACCCCCACTCCCCATTTTATTCTGGCCATGAACTCATCAAAAGACCCCAGTGAGTTTAAGTGCCTCTGAAATACCAACCCTGTGCCCCCACCCACTCCACAAATTTCTGCAGAGTATACTTTCTTATTGCTTTCTACATAGGAGGAGGTCTTCAATGTTGTTTCTAGCCATTGTAATGCCTTAACTTGCACCACCCAAAATTCCTCTGCTATCATCTCATGTCAACTCAAACTCTATGAGGCTCTCTGGAAAATGACGAGGAATGGATCTCTGTCCCCTTTCAGGCTTTCAGGGGTGGTGCCTGCTTTCACCTCTACCCAAGCTCTTCAGGCCTGCCCCATTACCAGGTTCCACCTTCCAGTGGTGGTTTTAATGCACGAGTTCTGTTGTGTATAATTGAAGCTGACCAGGGAGGCTACTGGGAGGGAAGAGGGGAGGACTTCATAGAGTTTGAGGTTTCTTGAACTGGGGGGTCCTCGGCCTATCACTTGCTATGTGTAATATTACATAACCTTAATGAGTTCCATCTCCCCACCTATATAATGGGGACAGCATGTACCTGAGATAATATTTTGAGATATCAACTTATTTTTCTCCCAAACTGTCTCCCTTGTTCTCCCTTCCACTTTAGGGGGGCAAAGTAGAGACAAGACTACAAATCTGATGTCTTCCAAAAATACAGGACCTTAGGGCAAGTCAGTTTTATTTTATTTTTTATCTTTTATTTTATTTTATTTATTTTTGGGGACAGGGTCTTCCTATGTTGCCCTGGCTATTCATATACTCCTGGCTTAAGTGATCATCTTGCCTTGGCTTCCCAAAGCGTGGGCAGGTGAATTCTAACCAACAAAGAAAAGCAAAAGGCTAAAATATCTTGAAGGGATGTGAAGGGGAAGAAACCCCTCACCTTCCCATCACTAGAAAGACAGTATCTTGGGCTTTGCAGGTGATGTGGAAGGGGGAGGTTTGTCTGTGGGTGTGAGAGCAGAAGGGACAGTCCCTTGCTTCAGAAATCCTGCTGGAAGAACCCAGAGAGGAAATGGCTGTGTTGGCCGATGGGCAAAAGATATACCTGGCTTGATGTAGGGAGGGAGAGCGGTGAGCATCTGGGGCCAGCAGGTTGTGTTGATGGGAGGATGGGCCCCTCAGTGGCCACCTGTGTGGACTGGTGACAGAGGACTGGGTCACACTGCCATGACCCCATGCCTGGCTGTTGTGTTGGTCCAGAACTATGGCAGAGCTACTGGGGTTGAGGATGGGGTGGGGAGAAGAAATCCGGAAGGCTTGAAAATAGGGATTTCGAGTCAGTAATTTAGATGGGTTACAGAGATTAAAGAAATTGATTGCACATCAGAATCTGTAGACTGAAATTAATACCTCGACAAACAGAGGTAAGCTATGAATATTAGAAATTTGTGTGTAAGGTGTCCAGCCAAGTGCCTGGTTCATAGCAGAGGGTCAATAAATTGTAATGACCTGTTTTGTGGGCTGTATACTTAATGGTCAAGAATCCATGCTTTGAGGCTGGGACAGTGGCTCACACCTGTAATCCCGATGCTTTGGGAGGCTGAGGCAGGAGTAGAACTTGAGGCCAGGAGTTTGAGACTAGACTGGGTACGATAGCAAAACCCCATCTATACAAAATAAATACAAAAAATTAGCCTGTTGTGGTGGCACACACCTGGAGTCCTAGGTACTCAGGAGGCTGAGGCAGGAGGATTGCTTGAGCCCAGGAGGTGGAGGCCAGTGAGCTATGATCATACCACTGTGCTCCAGCCTGGGTGACAGAGTGAGACCCTAGCTGTAAAAGAAAAAAAATTAGGGTACAACCTTGGGAATCAAACAGATATAGGCTCAAATTCCTGGTGTTTCACTTGTACCTATTAGCTGAGTGACCTTGGATAAGACATTGTGACTGAGCCTTAGTTTTCTTAATCTGCTTAATGGGACTAGTAACACCTCCCTAGTCTGATTAAGTGAGGCAATGCACGTGAAGCCGTCAGCAATCCTAGACCACAGGAAATAATTAATGATAGCTGCTATTATTATTTTTTGTGTTTAAATTCACTGAGGGGATCAGGAGGGTATCCAGGAGGTAGATAACAACAAGAACACAGTGATAAAATTGTAGCAAAAAATGTCAGGGGCAGGAAAACACAAGGGTCTGGATCGGTGGCTCCAAAATCCAATTGAGCATCAGAAGAAGAGTCAGCTGGGGAGCTCAGACAAAGGACAATTAATGGGCCCATCCCAGCAATACTGAGAATGGAATCAAAACTAGGGTCAAGGCCTGGAGAGCCTTCGTTCTGAACAAGTTTCTATGTGATTCTTGGTCACACACAGTTTGAGAACCATTGCCTCAGAATGGTGCTTGAGACGTCTATTAGGACGCAAGAAGAAAGTAATAGAGACTTTTGAGATTTTTCTTTGTATTACCTTAGACAATTCATATTTGTTCTTGTATAATGTTTATAGTATATAAGTACTATATAATTTGCACGTGGCACTATGGAATATAGTAATGCTGTATTATTTATAAACAAGTAACTATATATAGGGGAGAGTGCTCAAATTTAAAAAAAAATACTGATGTGTTATCAAAAAAAGGGTGAAGCCTCTGCCTTAGAGGGAGAGAATGGCTCACAGGGCTTCAAGATCTGAGTGTCATGTGCTTGACTCCAGCCATGCATCTGAACAGTCAATAGATCCATTCACAGAATCTTTGGTCATTTCCACGCCCAAGGAAGCCCAGCAGTTTCTTGAGGACTCTTCATTTCTTATGAGCTGAAGAGGAGGTGAGCCTGAGCCCCTTAGAGGTTGGAGCCTCCAATGGAGCGATCAGCACGCTGAATGTTAGCAGAGCCCTGTGGCTTCTTCCTGTGCAATTCTTTTTTTTTTTTTTTTTTTTTTTTTTTTGAGATAGAGTCTCACTCTGTTGGCCAGGCTAGAGTGCAATGGCACGATCTTGGCTCATTGCAACCTCTGCCTCTCAGGTTCAAGCGATTCTCATGGCTCAGCTTCCCAAATAGCTGGGATTACAGGCATGTGCCAGCACTCCAGACTATGCTGTTTTTCTTTTTGAGATGGAATCTCCTCTGTTGCCCAGGTTGGAGTGCAGTGGCGTGTTCTTGGCTCACTGCAAACTCCGCCTCCCAGGTTCCAGCAGTTCTCCTGTCTCAGCCTCCTGAGTAGCTGGGATTATAGCATCCACCACCACACCTGGCTAATTTTTGTATTTTTAGTAGAGACAGAGTTTCACCGTACTGGCCAGGCCAGTCTCAAACTCCTCACCTCAGGTGATCTGCCTGCCTCGGCCTCTCAAAGGGTTTTTTATTACAGGCGTGAGCCACCGTGCCTGGCCTATTTTTTTGTACTTTTAGTAGAGATGGGGTTTCAGTATGTTGGCCAGGCTGCTCTCAAACTCCTGACGTCAAGTGATCTGCTTGCCTTGGCCTCCCAAAGTGCTGGGATTACAGGGGTGAGCCACCATGCCCAGCCTCTTCCTTTGCAATTCTTTAAATACTTTTCTGTTTTGGGTGACACTGCATTCTTGTCTGCAAGCCTCGGTCTAAAGAAATAATGGTTTTATAATTAGATTTTTAAACATTGCCCAGTTCTTGCTCTCTTTTAATTTGCAGAACTTCTTGAAGAAATAAAGATTTCAAGAGACTGGCATTTCATGATCTGAGAATGACCTTTTTCTTTAGTGTCATGGTGATAAGAAAGTTAATTAGGAGAGAAGAAACAGATATTTTACAAGGATAAAGCAAGCAAATCCCAAGAGGAAGAGGCCAGGGGACCAAGGTGAAGTTCACTAATGACAGATACAGAGTTTTATCCCCAGAATCAGGTTTTCTTGTTTTCATCTTCAGGAACTGGGATATCTTACCTGAGAAAGGCAGGCTTTTGTTGATGTTCTAATATCATAATAATTGAAACAATAAAATTTGGATCGACACTGTTATTTTCCTAATTTTGCAGTTGAGATTTAAGGGGGGCCGGGCACGGTGGCTCATGCCTGTAATCCCAGCACTTTGGGAGGCTGAGGTGGGTGGATCATGAGGTCAAGAGATTGAGACCATCCTGGCCAACATGGTGAAACCCCCAAAAATCAGCTGGGCATGGTCGCGCACACCTGTAGTCCCAGCTACTGGGGAGGCTGAGGCAGGAGAATCACGAACCTGGAAGGCAGAGGCTGCAGTAAGCAGAGATTGTGCCATTGCACTCCAGCCTGGCGACAGAGCAAGACTCCATCCCCCCCAAAAAAAAAGAAAAAAAAAAGAGATTTAAGAGGTTAAGAACTGGAACCAAACTGTATCTCACCAGTAAAAGGAAGAGAGAGGAGAAGTCAGGGGATCTGAGGCCAGGTTCTGTTCTCTTAACCACAAATTCAGCCAGGTGCAGTGGCTGGTATCTGTAATCCCAGCAATTTGGGAGGCCAAGGTGGGCAGATCACATGAGGTCAGGAGTTTGAGACCAGCCTGGCCAACATGGTGAAACCCCATCTCTACTAAAAATACAAAAAATAGCTGAGCGTGGTGGTGTGTACCTGTAATCCCAGCTACTCAGAAGGCTGAGGCAAGAGAATCGCTTGAACCCAGGAGTTGGAGGTTGTAGTGAGCCGAGATCGTGCCATTGCACTCCTCCCTGGGCGACAGAATGGGACTCCGTCTCAAAATAAATAAATAAATAAGATTTAAAAAAAACCCCACAAATCCTTAACCCCTGTATATCTGACTTTCCCTAAGACTGAATCAGGCTTCTCTGCACATCAGCCTATTCCACTTCCAAGATGAAATTTATGAATTTCCTTGGATCATGTTATAGGAAAATGACTGTCCTCTTTTACTTCTGCTTGGAGCCAGGCTGTCATCAGGAGAATGACCAGGTTTTTATTGGGTCACTGACTGATCTGTGTGGACATTCTTGCACCATGTGGGAATATGGCAAAACAAGTAGGTAAACCTGATTAATTTGAGTTGGCCTGCCAACATGTCCTCATTTGGAAGGTGGTTGGACTGGAGTTTAACCTTTTCCTTATCTGTGTTAGAAAAAAAAAAGACCCAGTAAACAAACAAAGGGTGAAATCAAGATTGCAGATGACATTTTAGACTATTTGGAAGAATGAGGTATTTCAAGCATTTCAAATAGATATTTATTCACCCAAGATGATCACGCCTGGTGACTAGGGGATATGTTTGCATTGGCTCTGCCTCCAACTAGTTGTGTGACCTTGGGCAGATTCTGTAACTTGTTTCTGCCTCTGTGTGTTCCCTTGTCAAATGGGATTATGAAGGTTAAATTATTATCACATGAAAATGCTTATAACAACTCTCTGCATAATCAAGCCTCATTTGATTTTCTTAACAAATGAGGTAGGAATTATTTTCCCTATTTTACAGGTGAGAAAAGTGAGGCTCAGAGATTCCTTATGCAAGGTCACATATCTAATCGGTATTAATTGGATGTAAGGACCCTAGGTCCCTGGAAACTCTAATATTCGGATTCCCAAAGTCTCAAGTTATGGAGCTAGGGAGCAAAGAGTCAAGATCTCTTTTCTTCCTATTTTTATGTTTCCTGGTCTGTATTGGCCCACAAACTCTCCTTATCAGGATTTCAGCTGTCAGATTGTAGAACAATTGGGAAAATCATCAATAGTAACAGCAACACCCTAGAACCGGAGCAGTCTTTTTTATGACTAGATAATGCAGAACCGATAACGCATTTTATGATCTTAGAAGTTCCAGTAGAATGAAAAACCTATTTTCTCTCTTTGTATTATGCTTAGAAGCAAAAGGAAATAAAGATTTAAGTTGGCTTTGAACACCAGGTAGATAGTGAATATGGTTGGCTTCATAAAGTTTGCCCAGGGTTTTCCCCTTTGTGGGGAAGAAGGGGAGTATAGACTAGAATTCATGACGTTGTCTACTCTGTGCCTGCTTCCTCCAGCTGCTGGGGTGCTGGTCAGGCTTGGTGAGGAGCGACCATGTTGGCTTCTCAGGGAGACTCCCCCTAAGCCATGAACTGGACTGGTTGCTTGCAGCCAGCAAGGGCACAGTTTGGGGAGGGGGGACCAGCACAAGTCTCTCTCTGGGTCCCAGTGCTTCCAATCATGGGGTGTCCAGAGACACAGTCCTCACCCTGGGTATTAGGCAGGGCTGGGCACTGGTCAGACTACAATGGCCCCAGCCTCCCTGCAGCAGGATGCCATATCTCATCTCACAAAGGCTTTCTGAGTTTAGCCCATGGAATCCATAGCTGCAGGAAACCAGGAACTAATTCCCATTCATTCTCTTCATTCCCAATGACGCGTTTCAAGTTCTGAACAGCCGCCAATGAGTCATCATTTTGCTGAAGACAGGGAATCTTGCTGACGTGGTTCATCACTGATTTCTAGGCAGGCCTAAAAGTCAAGAGTTAACAATTCAGGAGCCGACATCCAAAGTGCTTGCACAGTGCCAGAATCTCCATGTGATCTCATTCGCAATTCAGGAAGAATCCTATGATGTAGGCATGATTTTTCCCTTTGAAAAGAGGGGAAACTGAGGCTCAGGGAGGTTACTGAATTGCCGAAATCCATACTATAGTAAACGGTGGAATGAGACTTGAGTGATGCTTGTTTGACTTCAAAGTCCATACAACAAAAAGTAGTTTTACCAAGTATAGTAGGGATTGGCTGTGAGATCTTTGTGTAGCAAATGCTTACAAAGATGGAATTGTTTCATGCTCTTGCTCTGTGTACAAAGACATATATCATGTGTATTTCATATACATACGAAAGGGAGTTTATTAAGGAGTATGGACTCACACAATCAAAGTAAAGTCTGCAAGTTGAGGAGCAAGGAAGCCAGTGGTGGGTCCGTCCGAGTTCCCAAACCTCAGAAGTAGGGAAGCCGACAGTGCAGCCTTCAATCTGAGGACAAAGGCCCAGGAGCTCCAGACAAACCACTGGTACAAGTTCACGAATCCAAAAGCTGAAGAGCTTGAAGTCTGATGTTCAGCAGCAGGAAGCATCCAGCCCGGGAGAAAGATGAAGGCCAGGAGACTTAGCCAGTCTCCTCCTTCCACATTGTTCTGCCTGCTTTATTCTGGCCAAACTGGCAGCTGATTAGGTGGTGCCCACCCAGACTGAGGGTGGGTCTGCCTCTCCCAGTCCACTGACTCAACTGTTAACTAATATCTCGACACCCTCACAGACACACCTAGGAACAATACTTTGCATCCTTCAATCCAATCAAGTTGACACTCAGTATTAACCATCACATCACTTTTATTATTAAAACAAATGTTCTCAAGCTTTTTCTCAGCTATTTAACGGAGGGAGATAGCTCTGAGATAACCTACGAGATGCAGCAGAAGATAGAAATGATGGAGACATTATAGTGGGACAGAGTCATATAATTTATATCCCAATTACTTTTCCTCAATCAACAGTAAAGAAGACCAGCCAGGAAGAGGGGACCCGGGCCTTTGGCTATGATGCTTTGTCATGGACAGAGAAGAATGTTTGAAAGGAAGTTGACAGGATAAGGTTGTGCTACCCAAGACCTGACTTAGACCATCCTCAGTTATCCAGTTACTCCTGAAGCCATTTATTTGAGTGAGATCATGCCTGGCGTCCTTCAGAAAGTAACAAGCAAGATGCTTTTGATAGGCTTTCATAATTCTGTTAAGAGATAACTTTTTAAAAAGAAGGTAAAATCATGACTTTCACCTACAAAAATGGATACATGTTAATATTTTACTTAACTAATGAATGAGGAAACTGGTAAGGCTGTTAGAACCAGTTCAAAGAAAAGTTCAAACACCACACAAATTTATATGAGTAAAGAAATGTTGCAATGAATGTACAAATGGCAAACGGACGCAAAACTAGCTTTTCCTGCAGCGTGGAAGTGAAGTCGGTAGACCTTTTACAGGATAGGACAGAATTTGCATTTTGCATTGCTATTATTTATCTACAATTTGCAGAGTTGTAAAATGCTTCAGGGGCAATGAAAGCTAGAATTGGATAATCCAGGGAAGCTGTGCTGTATGTAGACAATTCATCCTTTTCCATGGAAATACAAAATTTCCCCTATATTTAGTATTGTTCCAAAATGATGAAGTATTTAGCTACAGAATTCTGATAGCAGGATGAGGTTCTTTCTGGAGGAAGAGCTGTCTCTTGCGGCATCTTTGCCTCCTGAGTAAAGACTCTGTGATTGCCTAGAACCGAATTTCCAAGCTTGGTTTCTCCCTTTTTTGTCCCATTAAGCAGGCAGAGTATTTAATAGCTGTCACCTCCTTTCCCTCATTTTAAAATAGGGATGATACAGTTATTTACCTCGCAGGCTTGGGGAAAGATTAAATGAGAAAAACAATGAATTGTGCATACCATAGTACCAACACAGTAGGTATCAGCTTTTAGCGTTTTTATTTATTAGTGCAGTTTTTCGGCATGCTTTTTATATCTCCCATTCCTCACCTGCTCCTTCTCTTTCTTATTTCCTGTCCATTTAACTGAAGTAGTAAAGAATAGGCGACGTATTTACAATGCTTTCAAGAAAGTATAGAGTCTTTGCTTCCTGTTCTTGATTTTAAAATTAACTGCCGAAATTGTTATGTGTTCCTTTCTATTTAAAAAAGAAAGGAAGCTGGGTGTGGTGGATCATGGCTGAGCCCAGGAATTTGAGACCTGCCTGGGCAGCATAGTGAGTTCCTGTTTCCATAAAATATTTTTTAAAAATTAGCTAGTGTGGTGGGGCACAGCTGTAGTCCCAGTTACTTAGGTGGCTGAAGCGGGAGGATGCCTTGTGTCCAGGAGGTCAGACTGCACTAAGCTATGATCATGCCACTGCACTCTAGCCTGGGCAACAGGACAAGCCCCTGTCTCTGTCTAAAAATAAAACAACAACAACAAGAAGAAAGTAAAGAAATAAAGAGAAGAAAGAAACAAAAGGAAGAAAAGAAAAATAGAAAGCACCTTTACCCCCAATGTTTGCTAACCCTGAATTTAAACAAGTGATTCATTTTCTCAGGTTATACAATTAATTGCCAGAGAAAACAGATTGAGAGAGTGGGAAAGGCCCTCCCTAGGGTCTTCCCAGCACAGCTGGGGACAGGAGGCCAAGGCCAGGAGGTGGCACATTGGAGCCAGGTCATCCAGAGCTCCTTGGTGAGCCTCTCCCCATCTGCCTTCTCAGAGCCCCCGGGGCCATGTACATGAGCCAGAGAGCCTGTGAGCAGCACGTGCCCAGCACCAGGGGACACTCCACTCAGCCCTGCCCAGAGGAGTTGGTACAATCCTGCCTTTGCCAAGTTTGTTTTTCACTTTTAGGTCTGATGGAGGGGGAATTCTTCAACCTCAGAGAGGAATTCCTGGCTGTCTAGGGTCAGGGTGCCTGATGGATTGACTCTATCAACTCTGCTTTCAATTCTGGCACCCCAAGAAACTTCCAGATGATTCAGATGTGTCCCCCAGGATCTCCCCCTTTGCTTAGCAGCCTGCATTCTTTGAGGAAAAAGAGGGCATTTGTGCAAGGGTTGGAGAAGAAGCTTTGCCTCTGGGCAAAGTTTAAGGATAGGAGGACAAAGCTATCTCTGTGTTTAGGTTTCCTTTATGAAGACTGGATTGACATGTGGAGAGAGCCATCTTCACTCCGCAGTTCCATCCCTATCACCAAATCTGTCAGGCTCTGTGGAGGACTCCTAGAGAGCAGAACATTCTTTCCACAGATTAGAAAATAGCATGATTACATCTCAGGCATCCAGCAGGAATAGAATACAGGCAGAGACACACAGAGCTCCCTGCCTCCAGGACTATTTCTTTTTGTTATCGTATCACCTCTAAAGCAAAATTGCTTGTTTTGGCTCTTGATAGAAATGTAACTTCCCTTGTCCATTTTCAACAGGCAATGCATACACAGGGAAGGAAATGACAGTCTTCTCATATGTAGCAAGATCCACACTTGGCCAAATCTGGGGCCACAAAGATGGACATGGAATTGAGGGCAGAGGTCTGGGTTTAGCCCAGTGCTGCTTTAACTAAGTTGTAACCTTTATACAATGGGGATAATGAAACCTGGGATGCCTATCTTACAAGGTTATGAAAAGAAGAGATGAGGCTAGGTGGTAGCTCATGCCAGTAATCCCAGTACACTAGGAGGCAGATACAGGTGGATCACTTGAGGTCAGGAGTTCGAGACCAGCCTGGCCAACATGGTGAAACCCCGTTTCTACTAAAAATACAAAAATAGCCAGGCAGGGCATCTCTGAAAGAAAGGCAGCAGCCCCGGTCAGGGGCTCATAGATAAAACTCTCATCTCCCTGGGACACAGCACCTGGGGGAAGGGGCGGCTGTGGGTGCAGCTTCAGCAGATGTAAATGTTCCTGCATGGTGGCTCTGAAGAGAGCAGTGGATCTCCCAGCACAGTGCTCACACTCTGCTAAGGGACAGACTGCCTCCTCTAGTGGGTCCCTGACCCCCATGCCTCCTGATGGGGAGACACCTCCCAGCAGGGGTCAACAGACACCTCATACAAGAGAGCTCTGGCTGGCATCTGGCAGGTGTCTCTCTGGGTTGAAGCTTCCAGAGGAAGGAACAGTCAGCAATCTTTGCTGTTCTGCAGCCTCTGCTGGTGATACCCAGGCAAACAGGGTCTGGAGTGGACCTCCAGCAAACTCTGGCAGACCTGTAGCAGAGGGTGTGACCATTAGAAGGAAAACTAACAGAAAGGAATAACATCAACATCTATAAAAAGGATATCCACAGAGAAACTCCATCTGAAGGTTACCAACATCAAATACCAAAGGTGGGTAAATCCATGAAGATGAGGGAAAACCAGCAAAAAAAGGCTGAAGATTCTAAAAACCAGAACGCCTCTTTTCCTCCAAAAAATCACAAGTCCTCACCAGCAAGGGAACAAAACTGGACAGAGAATGAGTTTGATGAATTGGCAGAAGTAGGCTTCAGGAGGTGAGTAATAAACTCTTCCAAGCTAAAGGAGTGTGTCCTAACCCAATGAAAGGAAGCTAAGAACCTTGAAAAAAGGTTAGAGAAATTGCTAACTAGAATAACTATTTTAGAGAAGAACATAAATGAACTGATGGAGCTGAAAAACACAGCATGAGAACTTCATGAAGCTTACACAAGTATCAACAGCTGAATCAATCAAGTAGAAGAAAGGCTATCAGACACTGAAGATCAACTTAATGAAGTAGAGCATGAAGACAAGATGAGAGAAAAAAGAATAAAAAGGAATGAACAAAGCCACCAAGAAACATGGGACTATGTGAAAAGACCAGACCTATATTTGATTAGTGTACCTGAGAGTGACAGGGAGAATGGAACCAAGTTGGAAAACACTCTTCAGGACATTATCCAGGAGAACTTTACAACCTAGAAAGCCAGGCCAACATTCAAATTCAGGAAATACAGAGAACACGACAAAGATACTCCCTGAGAACAGCAACCCCAAGACACATAATCGTCAGATTCACCAAAGGCTGAAATGAAGGCCAAAAGGTTAACGGCAGCCAGAGAGAAAGGTCAGATTACTCATAAAGGGAAGCCATTAGACTAACTGTGGATCTCTCAGCAGAAACCCTACAAGCCAGAAGAGAGTAGGGGCCAATATTCAACATTCTTAAAAGAATTTTCAACCGAGAATTTTATATCCAGCCAAAATAAGCTTCATAAGTGAAGAAGAAATAAAATCCTTTACAGAGAAGCAAATGCTGCGAGATTTTGTCACTACCAGGCATGGCTTACAAGAGTTCCTGAAGGATGCACTAAATACAGAAAGGAAAAACTGGTATCAGCCATAGCAAAAACATACAAAATTGTAAAGACCATCAGCACTATGAAGAAACTGTGGTCTGTCAGACCACAGTGCATGCAATCAAATTAGAACTCAGGATTAAGAAACTCACTCAAAACTGCACAACTACATGGAAACTAAACAACCTACTCCCGAATGACTACTGGGTAAATAACAAAATTAAGGCAGAAATCAATAAGTTCTTTGAAACCAATGAGAACAAAGACACAATATTCCAGAACCTCTGGGACACAGCTAAAGCAGTGTTTAGAGGGAAATTTACAGCCCTAAATGCCCACAAGAGAAAGCGGAAAAGATCTAAAATTGATATCTTAACATTCTCAGTTAAAAGAACTAGAGAAGCAAGAGCAAACAAACTCAAAAGCTAGCAGAAGACAAGAAACAACTAAGATCAGAGCAGAGCTGAAGGAGAGAGAGACAGGAAAAACCCTTCAAAAAAATTAATAAATCCAGGAGGTGGTTTTTTGAAAACATTAACAAATTAGATAAACTGCTAGCCAGACTAATAAGAAAAGAGAAAAGAGTCAAATGGACACAATAAAAAGCGATAAAGGGGCTATTACCACTGATCCCACAGAAATACATACTATCTTCAGAGAATACTATAAACACCTCTACACAAATAAACTAGAAAGTCTAGAAGAAATGGATAAACTCCCGGACACATATGCCCTCCCAAGACTAAACCAGGAAAAAGTCAAATCCCTGAATAGACCAATAACAAGTTCTTAAATTGAGGCAGTAATTAATAGTCTAACAACCAAAAAAGTCCAGAACCAGATGGATTCATAGCCAGACTCCACCAGAGGTACAAAGAGGAGATGGTACCATTCCTTCTGAAAGTATTCCAAACAATAGAAAAAGAGGGACTTCTCCCTAACTCATTTTTATGAGGCCAGCACCATCCTGATACCAAAACCTGACAGAGACACAACAACAACAAAAAAAGAAAATTTCAGGCCAATATCCCTGATAAACATTGCAGCAAAAATTCTCAATAAAATGGTGGCAAATCGAATCCAGCAGCACATTAAAAAGAATATCCACTACAATCAAGTCACCTTCAACTCTCAGATGCAAGGCTAGTTCAACATACACAAATCGATAAACATAACCCATCACATAAATAGAACCGATGACAAAACCACATGATTATCTCAATTGATGCAGAAAAGGCCTTCTATAAAATTCAATACCCCTTCATGCTAAAAACACTCAATAAACAAAGTATTGATAGAACATATCTCAAAATAATAGGAGCTTTTTATGACAAACCTAGAGCCAGTATCATACTGAGTGGGTAAAAGGTGGAAGCATTCCCTTTGAAAACCTGCACAAGACAAGTATGCCCTCTCTCACCACTCCATATTTAACATAATATTGGAATTTCTGGCCAGGGCAATTGGGCAAGATAAAGAAATAAAGGGTATTCAGATAGGTAGGCAAGAAATCAAATTGTCCTTGTTTGCAGATGACATGATTGCATATTCAGAAGACCCCATTGTCTCAGGCCAAACTCTCCTTAAGCTGATGAGAAACTTCAACAAAGTCTCAGCATATAAAATCAATGTGCAAAAATCACAGGCATTTCTATATACTAGTAATAGACAAACAGCCAAATCATGAGTGAACTCCCATTCACAATTACTATGAAGAGACTAAAATACCTAGGAATACAACTTGCAAGGGATGTGAACTTCACAAGGAGAACTACAAACAACTTCAAGGAGAACTACAAACCACTGCTCAAGGAAATAAATAGAACACAAACAAATGGAAAAACATTGCACATTCATGGATAGGAAGAATCAATATTGTGAAAATGGCCATGCTGCCCGAAGTAATTTATAGATTCAATGCTAATCCCCGTCAAGCTACCATTGACTTTCTTCACAGAATTAGAAAAAACTACTTTAAATTTCATATGGAGCCAAAAAAGAGCCCATCACAATCCTAAGCAAAAAGAACAAAGCTGAAGGCATCATGCTACCTGACTTCAAACTATACTACAAGGCTACAGTAACCAAAACAGCATGGTACTGGCACCAAAACAGATATATAGACCCATGGAATAGAACAGAGGCCTCAGAATTAGTGTCACACATCTACAACCATCTGATCTTTGACAAACCTGACAAAAACAAGCAATGGGGGAAGGATTCCCTGTTTAATAAATGGTGTTGGGAAAACTGACTAGCCATATACAGAAAACTGAAACTGGACCCCGTCCTTACACCTTATACAAAAATTAACTTGAGATGGATTAAAGACTTAAATGTAAGACCAAAAACCATAAAAACCCTAGAAGAAAGCCTTGGCAATACCATTCAGAACATAGGCATGGGCAAAGACTTCATGACTGAAATACCAAAAGCAATGGCAACAAAAGCCAAAATTGACAAATGGGTTCTAATTAAACTAAAGAGCTGCACAGCAAAAGAAACTATCATCAGAGTGAACAGGCAACCTATAGAATGGGAGAAAATTTTTGCAACCTATCTGTCTGACCAAGGGCTCATATCCAGAATCTACAAGGAATTTCAACAAATTTACAAAAGAAAACCAAACAATCCCATCAAAAAGTGGGCAAAGGATATGAACAGACACTTCTCAAAAGAAGACATTTATGTGGCCAACAAACATATGACAAAAAGCTCATCACCGGTCATTAGAGAAATGCAAATCAAAACTGCAATAAGATACCATCTCACGCCAGTTAGAATGGCGATCATTAAAAAGTCAGGAAGCAACAGGTGCTGGAGAGGATGCGGAGAAATCGGAACACTTTTATGGGAGTCTAAATTAGTTCAACCATGGTGGAAGACAGTGTGGTGATTCCTCAAGGATCTAGAACCAGAAATACCATTTGACCCAGCAATTCCATTCCTGGGGTATATACCCAAAAGGATTATAAATCATTCTACTATAAAGACACATGAACATGTATGTTTATTGCAGCACTGTTCACAATAGCAAAGATTTGGAACCAACCCAAGTGCCCATCAATGATGGACTGGATAAAGAAAATGTGGCACATATATACCATGGAATACTCTGCAGCCACAAAAAGATGAGTTTACTCCTTTGCAGGGACATGGATGAAGCTGGAAACCATCATTCTCAGCAAACAAACACAGGAACAGAAAATCAAATACTGCATGTTTTCACTCATAAGTGAGAGCTGAACAGTGAGAACACATGGACACAGGGAAGGGAACATCCCACACTGGAGCCTGTTGGCAGGTGGGGGACTAGGAAAGAGATAGAATTAGGAGAAATAAATAATGTAGATGATGGGTTGATGGGTACAGCAAGCCACCATGGCACGTATACACCTAAGTTCTGCACATGTATCTCAGAACTAGTGTTTAAAAAAAAAGAGTCTACAGGACTCTTTGGCTGGGAACCGTGGCTCACACTTATAATCTTAGCACTTCGGGAGGCTGAGGCAGGAGGATTGCTTGAGCCCATGAGTTCAAAACCAGCTGGGGCAATACAGCAAGACCCAGTCTCAATTTGTAAAATGATATTTAAAAAAATACAAAAATAAGCTGAGTTTGGTGTTGTGTGCCTGTAATCTCAGCTACTCAGGAGACTGAGACAGGAAAATCACTTGAACCTGGTAGGCAGAGTTTCCACTGAGCTGAGATCACGCTACTGCACTCCAGCCCCAGCAACAGAGCAAGACTCTTGTTTCAGAGAAAAAAAAAAAAAAAAAAAGAGAAGAGATGGTAGATTTCCAAACAGCCTTAAGCAATGAAAGGACCCACGTGAAGCAGAGGCCCCAGGCTGGGATGAGTAGATGAGTACATTGGCAGAGCAAAGAAATCTTGAGACTCGGGACCTAAGAAGTTCTGCTTTCTGGCCTCTGTTGAGGGTGTACCTTCTTGTCCCAGATTCCCAGGGTGACCATCAACAGAGGGACAGCTCTGGCTCTGGGCAGGGCAGGGCAGGGCGGGGCAGGGCTCTCTGAGATACCCACCTTCAGTGGTTTTAGGCTTCAGCTGTAATGTGAGTGGGCTGTCTCACAATAATTCCTTCAGGCTTTGGAGATGGTGGTCAGGGTCACCTGGGATCTGGTGGCCTGCAGGTGAGCTGAGGGCTACTGCAATTAGGTAATTCCTGGGGACCTCACTGGTGAGCCTTGGCGGATCTAGTCTGGATGTTTTGTTATTGGATCGGGGTTGATATTATGACAAAGCTCACCTTAGGCTTCTCTCTGATTGTCTTTGCTGGTCTCTCTTTCCTTCATTGCCTTCTCTGACTGAAGTCAGAGTCCTTGAATGGCCCTCAAAGTACCACTACCCTATTCCTAGGGAAACCTCTGCTGTGGCTGCCTTTCTTCCTGGAGCCCATGCCCAGAGAGGCTGCAGCTCCCTTCACCAGCATAAGTAGGTGAGATCCGCCACACACTGCTTGTGGGTGGAAAAGAGGTGTCAAGGAACTAAGCCCTGGGTGTTCAAACATTTAGAAGTCAATGAGATGAGGAGGGACCTTTCAGCTTTAGCCAAGTTATTTGTTAGGAATTAATTCTTAGCAGTAACATTTCTGCTAAAAGGACATGAGCAATATGGTTATAAATGAGTGTGTGGATAATTTTCCGGGAGCTCCACCATCCGTGGATATTAGTGTTTGACATTTTTTTCTTGTTGTTCCTTTAGAATATGTAAACTGGAATCTCCAGACTGCTTCTATTTTCATTTCTTTGATTTCTGGTGAGAATTAACATTTCCCCGCTATGTTTATCTACTAATTTTATGTCCCTTATGGGAATCGTCCTGTCTTTGACCTATTTATCTTTTGGAATCTTGACATTTATTTTACAAATTTGAATTGGTTATTTATGATGGCTCTTAATTCTTTGTAATGTTTAATAGAAATGTCTTCCTTCCTAAAAAACCTTTAGTAGTGCTAATTTTTATAATGTAATCATTTCAGTTGCTTCGAAGCTGAGAAAGTTAAAATTCCCCCAGAGAGCTGATAAATTCTCTTTTCAATTGCAAGTTCTTTCATAATTAGATTTTATGTTTAAATTCTTAATCAACCAAAGCTTATTATGTTGCATGTTTTAGTTTTAATAACTTCTATTACAAAATCAATAAATGTTTATTATTGTAAAATAGGAAAATCAGGAAAAACAAGAAGAAAAACATAAGTAGATCTGCGATTTCACATTTAGAGAACCACTGTTGGCATTTTGATGTGGATATCCCCAAATCATTTTTCTATGTATATATGTATTAAAACAAATACAACTGTAAGCACACTGTACAAACTCTTTAAATACTTGTGTATTAACAACACATTAATGGCGTATTCCAGGGGCATTAAATATTCTTTTAAAACATTACTTAACATAGCTACAGAGTACTGTTACATTCTATAGATGTACCACAATTGGCTTAATTCCCTATTGTTTTTTCATTACCTTTATTTAAAATATCACTACTATGAACAATGCTACTATAAACATATGCATAAATCTTGGTCCACATGTATGATTATTTTCTTTGTATAAATCGTTTTTAGTAACTTAAAAAACTTTTAGATTCTGAGGGTACATGTGCAGATTTGTCGCATGGGTATATTGTGTGACGCTGAGGTGCCAAGACCAGCTCAGCCTTACAGACCCCAACCCAGGTGGTGCCAAAGGAATTAAGAAACAGACACAGAGATAAAAAGCAGAGGGTGGGTTCAGAGAGTGAGTCACCAAGGGTCTCCCAGCATTTCCAGCTGAGAGCCTAGAGCAGACACTGACCTATGTATTTATTGTTTACTTTCCAGTGGCAGGTTTTTCTAGCGGATGCTCTGTGTTCTTTGATTGGTTAAAGGTAAACTAACCAGGCAGCTAGTGTATGTTTACTACAGGTTAAAGGCAAACTAGAAAGCGCTCTTTAGACAGAACAAAGGAAAGAGTCACATATCCTGTGTTCAAAGAACTAATTCATCTGGTGTGAGACATATTCATATTGGTTACTGTTTTATAACGCTCTGAGCAGTTTTCTGCTTTGGGGGCAGTTTTCCACTTTGAGGGGCCGACTAGGATTTCCTTGCCACCGCTCTCAGTAGGATTTCTCACATACGTTGGAATTTGCTCTCAACACTGAGGTTTGAGCTTTTAATGGTTCCATTGCCCAATTAGTGAATATTGTACCCAGTAGGTTTTTTTCAACCTTTGTCCTCCTCCCTTTCTTGCACCTTTTGGAATGCCACTATTCTATTATTTCCATCTGTATGTCCATGTGTACTCATTGTTTAGCTTCCACTTATAAGTGAGAACATGCAGTATTTGGTTATCTGTTTTTGTGTTAATTTGCTTAGGATAATGACCTTTAGCTGCAGCCGTGTTGCTGCAAAGGACATGATTTTGTTCTTTTTTATGGCTGTGTAGTATTCCTTAAAAATAATACTACGCATCATATATGTACCACATTTTCTTTTGTATAAATTTCTTAAAGTTGAATTTCTAAGGCAAAGGTTTTATATCTAGGTATCTATATATTTTGCTCTTACATATATACTGCTACATTAAGTAAATTTCTATCATTTTAAGTTCTCATTAACTGTGAATGTACTCCTCTTCTGTTCTATCCTCCACCCTTATTAACATTAGTATTATAATAACATTTTTGTAATTTTACGCTAAGTTGATAAGCCAAAATGGTATGTGCATTTTTAATCTTTCTTTAAAACTAGTGGGTTGAAGTTGAATTTACCACCACTTCCATTTTTATTGCCTTTTTTCTTTCTTTATGAATAATCTGTTCATGATTTTTATACATTTTATGTACTTTATATGCTTTTATAGTTTTTGCATATTTTCAAAATTGGGGTGCTCATTTAAGACATTATAATGATTTCAAACACACACATAGGTATAATGCATAGTTTTGAATACCACCTGCTTCTCAGCTCCATCAAATTCTAACACTTTGCCATATTTGCTTCCTATTTTTGCTAAAAAGTAGAGAGCTATACCTGTATACCTGTGTATCTCTTCTCAAGCCTGATCTTATTTTTCCTGTCTCAGAGGCAACGCCACCCTGACTTTGATGTCTGTCATTCTCATGTCTGTTTGTAATGTTTGGAGCATATGTATGTAGCTATGAAACATAGATCATAGTTCTTCAGTATCTGTGGGGGATTGGTTCCAGGACCGTCCGCCGATGCTCAAGTTCCTGATACAAAATGGTGTAGCGTTTGCATATAACCTATGCACATTCTCCAATATGCTGTAAATCACCTCTAGATTACTTATAAAACTTAATATAATGCCTATACATCGCTTCATTTGCCTGGTTTTAACATGGTACTCGGGATGTGGCATATTCAAGTTTTGCCTTTTGGAACTTTGCGTAATTTTCCCCCCAAATATTTTTCATCCTTGGTTGGTTGAATCCATGGATGTGGAATCCATGGATATAGAGGGCTGACTGCATCATTATTTTGTATGTCTTCAAATTTTATACTCTACACACCAATCTGCAACTTGTTTTGTCACTCAGCAGTGTATTTTCAAGATTTATCTCTGTTGATAGAACAGCTATAAATGGTCCCATTGTATGAATGTATCAGAATTTTTTCATTGGGTTGATGGATACTTGTGTTGTTTAGTTTTTTCATTTTACTGTTACAATATTACAGTAGACATTGCATCATCCACAAGTGAAAGCTTCTGGAATTTACTCCTAGAAGTGAAATTGCTGGGTTGTAATATATATGCCCTCTCAGAGTTAGTAAGATGCTGACAATTTATTCTTCAAAATGGTTAACCCTGTGAACATATTGTTGGAAAAATGTGAGTGTTCCTTCAATTTTTCCACATCATCACCAACACTTGATAGTGTCAGATTATTTAATTTTCACCAGTTTTATGGATGTAAAATGGTATCTCATTGTTTTAATTTTAAGCTTTCTGATTACTGGTGAGGTTGAACATTTTCTTACGTGTGTGATTGTTCATTCAAATTTCTGGTGCTGAAAATAGCTTATTCATATCTTTTGCCCATATTTCTATTAGTTCATTGCAAATATCCTCCCAGTTTGCATTTTGTCTTTCAATCACCTTTGATGTCTTTTGTTTCGTAGAGTTTTACATTTTTGGGTAGTGAGATTTACCGTCTTTTCCTTCAGGAATGTCTTTAGTGTCTTCATTTCTTCAATTTTACTTTTTAGTCTTACACCCTACCAAATAGCAATTCTTTCACAAAAGACATTCTATGATTCATTATAATCTTCTGGCATTAGTAGAATTTACCTTATTTAGTCACTACATGCTATTGTTTTAATTTATAGTTGCATTTTATAAGCTCGGTTCAAAATAATTTTTCTGCCTATGCTCATTGAATGTTCCTTGGATCCATAAAGTGTATTGATCAATAAAATTTAGCAAATAGTATGCAGAAGCCATTCCTGCCTTTCAGGTCCTTAGTAGATGTTGCTAATTGCTTGCATTGTTTTCTTCATTCATGTATTCATATATTCAGTTATTCAACAGCTGTTTTGGGAAAATCTGCTAATGTCCTGGAGCCTGGTTCTAATCGTTTCCAGCCAGTTTTATTGGAATTGGCACTTGTGAACATTTGCCATCCTAAGACTGTGTCTGTAGGTGTGTGTGCACCTGTGTGGTACTTTTCACAGGTTTGTGGTTGGGGATAATACTCATCTGTTAGAATGAATTGGGTATCAGATCTTGTTTTTCTGTGATTTGTAACTGATTATATAATATGAAAAAAATCTGTTTCTTAAGTATGTAGTAACATTGTTCAGTAAGTTTGTTGAGGTCATAATATTTCTTGTGGTGGATGAGATTTTTTTAAATAACAATCTTTCCTTTGCCGCCTTCTTTATTATTTTCATGTTGTCTACATCTTCTCCTGCTGGTTTTGTATTTTGTGTTGTCCATTTGACTAAGCATTTCGAATTGATTATCATAAATTGTGCATTGCAATTGTTTGTATTTTAAAATTATTTATATCAGTCTTGTTTTTAATTTTGCTGATTTATACCTTTTCTGTTGTTTATTATATCTTCAAGGGGTTGATCTATCTTATAATCTTTTTACAGAGTGAGCATCTAAATTTATTTATTTCCACTGATTTCTTCTTTTCTAGTTTATTTCTGTCCTTATTCTTTATTATTATCTCTGTTTTCCTTTACATTGACCATCTTCATAAGATTTTAAGTTAAATGCTAATTTCATATTTCTAAAATAAAAGCATGTAAATTTATGCCTTAATCTCTGAAGCATGTAGATTTATGCCTTAATCTCTGGGTCCCGACTCACACAAAGCCTCCTCACTTTTGATATATGGTATTTTCAATTTTACAAACATCTCAAAAGTTATTACCATGTTCTAAATTTTCTACTTCAGCGGTCTCTAACCTTTTTGGCACCAGGGACCAGTATCACGGGAGACAAGCTTTCCATGCATGCGGGTGGATGGGCCATGGTTTCAGGATGATTTGAGCATATTACACTTACTGTGCACTTTATTTCTATTATTATTACCTTGTAATATATATTGAAATAATCATATAATCATAATCTACTCACCATAATGTAGAATCCATAGGAACCCTGAGGTTGTTTTCCTGCAACTAGATGGTCGCATTTGGGGGTGTTGGGAGACAGTGACAGATCTTCAGGCATTAGATTCTCTTAAGGGCTGTGCAGTCTAGATCCTTCGCATGCACAGTTCACAATAGGGTTTGCGGTCCTATGAGAATCTAATGCTACCATTAATCCGACAGGAGGTGGTGTTTAGGCGGTAAGATGAGTGATGGGGAGTGGCTGCAAATACAGATGAAGCTCCGCTACTCACCTCCTGCTGCGTGGCCAGGTCCTTAACAGGCCACAGACTGCTACCAGCAGTTGGAGACCCCTGTTTTACTTGACTTTGTAGTTTAGGAAAGGTTTTGTTGTTGTTAGACATTGATGCCCATTAATTTGTTGCTGCTGTAAAATTTTATTAATATTTTAATATAATTTTAAACTTAGAGAAATGTTAAAAGACGAGTTTGAACTCCTGTACACCATTTACCTCGGTGCACCATTTGTTTATATTTTTCCCTAGTTATCTTCACTGTGTCTTTACGTATATGTGAATGCTTTTCTGAACAATTTGAGAGTAAGTTGCGTATATACATATATACCTAAATACTTCAATGTATATTTCCTGAGACAAATACTTTCTTTTATAAAATTCAAGAAATTTAATCAGGAAATTTCATATTGATACCATATGATTAGTGAATCCCATAGCCCACATTCAAATTGTCAGTTATACTGATACTGTGTTTTATACATATACGTGTGTGTGCACATGTATATATGGAGAAAGAGAAATGGAGAGTATTTTAGAATTTACAATGACAGACAAGCAACAGAGATGGCTGCATGCCTACAGCAACCACCATCTGTAGGCCACCCAAGTAAAAATACTTATTTTCTTCTTGTACTCCATTTTTCAAAAGTTCATCTTTATTTTCATATGTACTATTTTTTATTCACATACTATATATTCATAGTAGAAAAGATAAAGCAATATAACAAAAATTGGCAGAAATATCAGTACATAGAGATAACCACTATTAGTATTTAGATGAATATTTTATAGACTTTTGCTTTCAATAAACAAAAATTCTAGACATTTTTTTGTAGTTAAATAAAATATAAGTACATTAAAAATGGAGTCTCATTGTACAGCTTACGGTTTTAAGTCTCTTTTAAGTCTTAGTTTATTTGACATACTTCATAGGTAGTCTTCCTAACAACTTTGCAAAGTAGAGCCACATTTTTAGAGGAATCCAAGGTTCAGAGAGGTTCAGTAAACTGCCCGGGTCACACTGCAGTAAGGAAGAGAGTTTAAAATCTAAACCCTGAACTGTTTGTGCAAAGGCTCTTGGTTAGATTAGTATTTTGCCCAAGGCTTCTTTCATTGCTTTTATTTGTATTATTAACATTTAGTTTTATTGCATGTGGTGAGAAAAATATGCATATTTTTTTCCTCTTGATTCAATTTTTAGGCCTTATTTGAGAGTTAGTATATATGTGCCAATGCCCACATATGGAAAAAAATGTATAATCTATGTTGGTATGGAGTTCAATATATGTTTATTAGTTCTAAGTTCTCAACTGTATAACACTCATAACCTCTGTTGTATATTTTGTCACATCTTAAATGTCTTCTAAATTTTTGTCTATTTATTTCTCTTTATTTTTTAATATTATCTATTTTCTTAGCCTTGAAGTGAATTAAACCCTCCCATTACAATTGCTAATTTTTTATTCTATTTCTTTTTGCATTTCTAACTTTGGTAATTGTCTTCACATTTGATTTTATATATTTTTTAATCTTAATCAGGAGCTTCTTTGTACCCTCCACCTATGTTTTTGGCTCCAAAATCTTTTTTATATGCTATCAGCTTTACCAACTCTTTTCTTTTTGTTGTCTGAGTTTTCTCATTAAACCTTTTTATTTTAGCATTTCTGCATTTTTTTTTTTTTTTGGTTACAGGTTCCTATTTTGAAGCAGCATACATATTGTTGGATCTTATGTTTTAATCTAATATGACAATTTGTCTTTTTAGAAATGAATGGCCTAAGTATATAAAGTTCTTCGGGGTGAAGGTAGCGTAGTAATATGAGATGGGCTCCCAGTTACTGGCTGTGTACTTTCTACAAGTCCCTTAAATACCCTGTGAGGAAACTACTTACAGGTGTCTTCATCTGTAAAATTGTGTTAATAAGCATATCAACCTCACAGAGTTGCTTCGAAGATTAAATAAGATCAAGAGCACTCAGAAATAGAAACATATTAAAACACATTAAACTGATTATTTGTAAACTGCAATTGTCAATATTTGCTATTGTAGATATTACGTCTGGAAATACCATTCAAAGCAAGTTTCTTGGCAATTATAAAGCAAGTTGGTTAAATGATGATCTATGCTCAAAATGGGGATAATCAGTTCTAGACTTTTCTGCAACCGTATTTTAAATTTCTCTTTGAGATGATGGGAGTAACTTACAAGAAAAACTGCTGAGAAGCAGTGGTCCAAAGCCCCTCAGAAGCTTTCAGGTTTCAGTTCATGTGGTCCATCTCCATTTCTGGCTGCCCTTAGAGCTTCACAGCTTGACTGAAATTCAGCCATGTCAGGAATCACTCGCTGCCTTGCTTTCCGTTTAGTTAATTAAGTGCTTAGGTTGTGCGAATAAGTTATTTGCTCTCAGGATGAGTATGGAAGCTGCAGGCTTTGCTGTGCCTCGGCAGTTCTCATCAGGCGTGGAAAAACTGAAACTAAGAAAAACCAACCAAGCAATGATAGATTTTCTACTTCCTGGATTGTGTGACTTGCTCATCCAATGAAAGGCAATGAGGGGAGGGGGTGATGGGGGCAACCAGAGATGAGGGCTGATTCTCAGCTTGTGGTTCTCCCCAGCAGTCCTCCAGCCCCTATATAGCTGGAACCTCTGAACCAGTGAAAGCTGCTAGGAATTCAAAGTGCATTCACATTCAGTTCTGCTCCTCAGGATCAGAGGCAGTGAGGAAAGCTAAAAAAAAGTCTGAGGTTTAAACTGGAACCCATTTTTAACTTTTCAAATGTTCTTAGTATTTTAGGATCCAGAAAACCTTAAATCAGACAATGCTATATTACCAAACTGAAGAATAAAGAGTCTATAATATCATAATCTGATACACCCCAGACTGACCTGATTTATTTTTAGTTGTATGAACTTCAAATCTCTGATGGCTCCTATTTGATCACTCAGAGGAAGCTATAGGTTCGTTTCCTATCTCATGCAATAGAGACTTTTTTAAAAAACTCTTCTGATAATAATCATCATCTGGTGTCTTGTTACACAAATATTTCCAAGTCCCTCCCTGGAGATTCTGATTCAGTGGGTCTGGGATGGGGCCTCAGATCTGTGGTTTCGTTTCTTTCTTTTTTTTTGAGACAGAGTGTCACTCTGTCATCTAGGCTGGAGTGCAGTGGTGCAGTCTTGGCTTACTGCAGCTTCCACCTCCTGGGTTCAAGTGATTCTCTTGCCTCAGCCTCCCACATAGCTGGGACTATAGGCACACACCACCACACCCAGCTAATTTTTGTATTTTTAGTAGAGACAGGGTTCCACCATGTTGGCCAAGTCAGTCTCAAACTCGTGACCTCAAGTGATCCACCTGCCTTGGCCTCTCGAAGTGCTGGGATTACAGGCATGAGTCACTGGGCCTGGCCAGACTTGTGTTGTTACCATTAGCTTGGGAAACAGTGGAGTACACTGAGGGGATCGATTCTCCTTTGAGAATCAGACAGCTCTGAGCTCAAGTCCTGGATCTTTCACTTACTAGTTACGTGGTTTTGCACAAATTACTTAACCTTCCTCAACCTCCTCTGAAAAACAACTGGAGATAAAAACATGTCCACTTTGAGAAGTGTTGTCGAGAGGATTAAAATAACTCTAACACCCTTGATAGCAACCACTTTTCTCAGTATTGCTAAATCATTTCTACCCAGGTTAATTTGAAGATTATCTGTGAATTTATTTAGCACACAAGCATACTGTTACTGATTTTTCCTGTTTATTTGCTTTTGCTGTGTGCAGGATACTGGGATTTTTAGAACCCACTGGGCACCTCCCTGATACCTGCTTACACAGTCCATCCCAAGTTGTGTTTTTGTTTTTTGAGACGGAGTGTTGCTCTGTCACCCAGGCTAGTGTGCAGTAGTGCAGTCCTGGCTCACTGTAACCTCCATCTCCCAGGTTCAAGCAATTCTCCTGCCTCAGGCTCCCAGGTAGCTGGGACTACAGGAATGTTCCCCGATGCCCAGCTAATTTTTCTATTTTTGGCAGAGATGGGGTTTCACCGTGTTGGGCCAGGCTGGTCTCAAACTCCTGATCTCAAGTGATAAGCCTGCCTCAGCCTCCCAAAGTGCTGGGATTACAGGTGTGAGCCACCACGCCCTGCCCATCTCAGGTTTTTGAAGGTACTGCCCAACTTTCTTGTGTGAACAACCCTACCTGGCAGGCCCCTGGTTATTCGCAGAGCTTATTGGATTAGAAAGGCCATGTCCTTATTCTTCCTTTGTACCAGAAATTCAGTTTTTCTTTAATCGTGTATTTTTTTCCAAAGGAAAATTTATGTAAAATTATTCAATTTGATTTTACACAGAATACATTCTAGGTACATTGCATTATGTTAACTTGTCCCTTTTTGGACATAAAAACCTTTGTACTTTCTTCCCTCCCCTCCTAATAGCAAGAACCCAATGGATTTTTGATGATTTTACCTATATTTTCCTTATATGTAGTTTAGCTTCAAAAGAATTTAAAGCACTTTAAAAAGACACAAACAATGTGAGACATTAAGAGGAAAATTTAGGAAAAAAGGGTGTGAAAAATAGAGTGAATTGATAAGTAAAATTACACTTCAAATACATGTTGTACAGTCCTTTATACTTCCCCGTGATGGGCAAGATATTTGGGTCTGAATTCTCTAGCACTCATTGCAAACCCTTTGCAGAAAAAGATGGAGGTGATGATTCTCAAGCTATTTAGATGGTTATCGGGATCATCATCTATATGAGTCTTGAACTTTGTTTTAACTTTTCCACTGGCCCAAGACTTTGCGTCCTAATCAACTTTAGGGTCATTAGGAGCCTACAGAAGGGTGATAAGTACCATGGAAACCTATGTGCTCTCCGATCTTTCAGCCGAACACAAAATAGATCAGGGAATAAGGAGGTCTCTTGCTGTGGAGGAGATGATAGCCGGGTGGAAGAGCTGGGCCAAGGATCAGCCAATCTTCTGGTCCAGAAACCGTAGCCATGGCAACAGTAGTGCAGGCAGCTCTGTTTCCATCAGCAATGACACCCTTAAGAGGTACCGGCAAAGAGAGAAGCCTGTTATACCTCTGGGCAAGGCTCTAGGTGAGGGAAGTTCATGTAATTCTAAAGCATAATCATTGGGAGAAAATAAACAGCCTCTTTCATGTTAACCTTGCAAACTCAAATAGACAAAGTGAAGGCAAATGACTGGCTGTACTGCCTGGCTAAGGCTGGGTGTGAGTGCCTTGCATAGGAACCTGTAGCCTGCCTCAGGTTTGCCTTTTATTCTCTTTACTTTCTAGTAACAGTGCTCACAGGACTTTGAATAAGTAAAGCCCAGAGGAGGAGAGTTGCTTTTGAAGCCACACTCCTGTCTGCCTCATTCATTTCAAACAGAGACACTTCTGAAAGAGATGAAGGCCTGTGTACAAACAACAATGCCCACTGCATTCTGTTGCCTTCAGCTGTGATGTGGTGGCTTTTGATTCTACACAGAAGCTTCCTTGTTTCAGACACTGATTGATGGGTCTTCTGAATGAAGGAGGCAGCAAGAACAAATGAGCAAGGCTCCTGGTAAGGCGAGGTGCTTCAAGAGGATGGGCTGGAAAGCACTTAAAATAAAAGGTAAACACAAGCCTCCACAAAAGCAAAAAATACCAAGGCACTGAGCGCTGACTGGTTGGTAATTTCTAGTTCTTAAGGATTTCCACACGTTTGTGCAAACACATATAAGCTCCTTGGAGGCCTCTGACCTGGAATTTCAGACTTATTCGTGGAGGAACCAAAAGTTAAACCCAAATAGATGTTATAAAACAGGTAAAACTAATTGAAATAAAGAGCATTGGTGGTCTGAGTCTGGTTTGAGGCAGTGAAACAAAATAATGCGTTGAAAGAGCGGGTGATGAAGCATCTCGTCTCAGAGAGGGAGGTGTTTTTTTTTTTTTTTTTTTTAACGAGAAACGTATGGAAGGGCACAGAAAGGCTCACTTTAAACACGATGGGCAGTGTTAGGACCTGCTGTGAGGGAGCTGTATGAAATGTGCCTCCTTTCTCCAAAAGCCCTTGTCTTTCTGTACTGCCTAATAAAAACCAGTGAAAAATCCATGTGAGAAATCTGGCTACACTAAGAACTTTTACAAGGAAACACTATCAAACTCCCTGTGAATCCACATTCTTCATAGTCCATGGGGGAGCATGGTGGAGGCCGAGGAGATGGGGTGGGGATAGGGAGGGTGGAGGGAGAGGAAAGAAAAGTTAAATGAAGCAGGGATCCTTGTCCTGATCAGTGGTTTATATATGCCATGTTCTTATAAAAAATAATCACCAGCTAGATGATGCTCTGCTGTTTAACTACATTGGGGATGTTAAAATAGAGACTGTAAGAATGACAGAATGGACTCTGTGGTAAAAATATACAAAATTAGAGGAGAGATCCAAGATGGCCGATTAACAACAGCTCAGGATCGTAGCTCCCAGTGAAAGCGCAGAGAGCGAGTGGACGCCGCACTTTCAGACGAATTTTTGTTGCCCACAGACCAGGAGATTCCCAGCAGAGGAGCCACACGGGTCACCAGCGTGACTTTTTTGTTGGCTGGTGGGGCTCTTTTGCCGGAGCCCCGGCACGGCGCTTCTCGGCGCGGAGTTTACGGGATGGGGTGCCCTTTGAGTCAGGCTTGGCTGGTCCCATCACCACAAGGAGAACAGCAATTGGAAACGCTGAGGACTGAGAGTTTCACAGCAATCACAGCCAAACCGGAAAGGTCCAGCTCTGTGGGGAAGGGGCATCTGCCAAATGAAAACTAAGAAACAGAAAAAACTTCATCACCGGGCGGAGAGAGACCCAAGATGGCCGATTAACAACAGCTCAGGATTGTAGCTCCCAGTGAAAGCACAGAGAGCGTGTGGACACCGCACTTTCAGACGAATTTCTGTTGCCCACAAACTGGGAGCTACCCAACAGAGGAGACATTCAGGTCACCAGCGCAACTCTTTTGGTCGGCGCAGCTGTTTTTCCGGCGCCCCAGCACGGCGCGGCGCTTCTCAGTTCGGAGTATACGCGGCTGGGTGCCCTTTGAGTCTGGCTCGGCTGGTCCCATCCCCACAAGAACAGCAATTGGAAGTGCTGAGGACTGAGAGTTTCACAGCAAGCACAGCTGAACCCGGGAAAGCCTAGCTCTGCGGGGAAAGG
>CAUYLG010069824.1:0-48034 GCA_963573385.1 Cacajao melanocephalus
TAATTGCTTGAACCCTGGAGGCAGAGGTTGCAGTGAGCTGAGATCTCGAAACTGCACTCCAGCCTGGGTGACACAGTGAGACTCAATCACAAAAAAAAAAAAAAAAAAAAAAAAGTTGCATTTCCTAAATATCTATCAGTAGTGAAAAGAAACTCAAACACTGAATGATGTAAGGAATGAAATGAAACAGATTAAGTCTTTACCTGAATAATTACAACCTATAACCATCATAAAGGCAAAAAAAAAAAAAAAAAATTTTTTTTTTTTTTCCTGAGACGGAGGCTTGCTCTATTGCCAGGCTGGAGTGCAGTGGCATGATCTCAGCTCACTGCAACTTCCCTTTTCCAGTTTCAAGCAATTCTCCTGCCTCAGCCTCCCGAGTAGCTGGGACTACAGGCACGTACCACCACATCTGGCTAATTTTTTTGTATTTTTAGAAGAGACGGAGTTTCATCATGTTGGACAGGATGGTCTCCAACTCCTGACCTTGTGATCCACCCGCCTCGGCCTCCCAAAGTGCTTAGATTACAGGCATGAACAACTGCACCCGGCCAGGATTCTTTTTTAAAGGAGAGTTTAGTCCCAGCACTTTCGGAGGCCGAGGTAGACAGATCACCTGAGGTAGGGAGTTCAAGAGCAGCCTGACCAACATAGAGAAACCCCGTCTCTACTAAAAAATACAAAATTAGCTAGGAGCGGTGGCGCATGCCTATAATCCCAGCTACTCAGGAGGCTGAGGCAGGAGAAGCGCTTGAACCTGGGAAGTGGAGGTTGCAGCAAGACAAGATCGAGCCATTGCACTCCAGCCTGGACAACGAGAGCAAAACCCCATCTCAAAAATAAATAAATAAATAAAATAAAAAACAAAAAACAACAACAAAAAATAAATAATATGAGCCCATTTGTGAGGGGAACTATTTCCACAGAAAAAAGTTTAGAAGTATATGTTATTTCTGCAAATCATATAGGACAGAAAGGAAAAAAAATGTTAGTGGTTAGTATCTTCTTTTACACTTCCCTATAATTTGTTTCCTCCAATAAAAACATGAAATGTGAAATAAAAGTCCAAAAATAGCTCCCAACATCTTATACCTATTTGATATCTGCTACAGAGTGTGCACACACATACCCCTCAAACCACGAATCAAATATTGTGTACACATATTACCTAAGTATGAAAAACACGAAACTAACCCAACCCTTCCATAAACAAGGTAAGAGAATAAGCAGACGCACCCTGGTCCCACTTTGGCTTTCTCCTCAGTTGTCATGAACCTCCCTCGAGTTGACACTGCAGCACCACTAAGTCGGCTGATCTGAAAAAAGAAATGTTCAATTAAAAACACATGGCGATTGGTTGATTTCAATGGCAGACAGATTTTCTTCCCATTCATCTGACCAAGTAAAGCAGGAATGAATTCTCTTATACATCTGAATTTTGATTTCATGGTTTCTTACTCAAACCAACCCAGAGAATTCATTTATATCCATTTCATTATCTTCCACTGAAGTTAAATTAAACCCATTCTTGACTTTAGAGACTATGACCCAAACCCACTAATAAATATCTGATGCCTGTTTAGAGACCTGATTTTTCTGAATCCACTCACCACCTTCCTTAAAGAGTCCCAATGCCTCCTCACCTCGTCTTGAGTCTGTCCTCGAGTCAGCAAGTTCCTACATGTGAGAGGCACATCATTAATTTCTACTTCAGCTACCACCAGGTCATCCTTGCTTTTATTGCTAGTTAGGCCTTTGCCAGGGGCCTGAAGCTACAAAAAAGAGAAAGAAATTAGATTTAAAAGTTTTTATGATGAGGTAACGTCTTTTTTTTTTTTTTTTTTGAGGAGTCTCCCTGTTGCCCAGGCTGGAGTGCAGTGGCATGATCCCGGCTCACTGAAACCTCTGCCTCCCAAGTTCAAGTGATTCTCCTGTCTCAGCCTCCTGAGTAGCTGGGATTACAGCCACGCACAGCCACGCCTAGCTAATTTTTGTATTTTTAGGAGAGATGGGGTTTTACCATGTTGGCCAGGGTCGTCTCGAACTCCTGACCTCAGGTGATCTGCCCACCTCCCAAAGTAATGGGATTACAGGAGTGAGCCACTGGGCCCCGAGGAGATAAAGTCTTTTAGTTGTCCAATTTACAACTATCCTTTCCCAAGTCCCACACCTCCCTAACCTTCCCTTTATCTGCCTGTAAACATAGAAATAACAAGCAAACAAAAACCTCAATAAAATGACACTAAATAGTCAACTTGAAAGGCCACAATCAAGATTTCTCCGCGACCTTGGCTTTATGTGCATTTTTATGACCACCTAATTACAGAAGCTCTACGGACTAGAAGCTGCAACCTCCAAAAAGAAAATTACAGGCCAAGTTATGACGCTCTATAGCTCAGTTAGTTAGCTGCACATGGAGCAAAACATAACAGTGGGTAGAGTAGCAATGCATACAACCCATATACCTCATGCATACAACAGGAAGTTGCCTTTGTGCCACTTCTACAATCGTAACATAAAATTCAACTAATTCCATCCTTGTAAAGCTCTCAAAAATCCTTAAGTTGTATCTAACTAATCATTCCTCACTCTATTACAGAAGAACAAAGAGGCAGAATGAAAAGCCAGTAAGATGGTAAAACCCGATCCAGTTTCTTTCAATTTAAACTACAAGGAGTTTGTGACTAGCCTAGCCAACATGGTGAAATCCCATGTCTACTAAAAATACAAAATTAGCCAGGCATGGTGGTTTGTGCCTGTAATCCCAAATCCCGGGAGGCTGAGGCAGAAGAATCACTTGAACCCAGGAGGCGGAGGTTGCAATGAGCCGAGATCACACCATTACATTCCAGCCTGGGCAACAAAAGTGAAACTCTGACTCAAAAATAAATAAATAAACAAACTACAAAAAAAGGCTGGACAGGGTGGCTTACACCTGTAATCCTAGCACTTTGGCAGGCTGAGGTGAGCGGATCTTTTGAGCCCAAGAGTTTGAGACCAGCCTGGACAACATGGAGAAACCACATCTCTACAAAAACAAAAACAAAAAATTAGCTGGGCGTGGTGGCATGAGCCTGTAGTCCCAGCTACTCAGGAGGCTGAGGCAGCAGTAAGCAGTGACTGCGCTACTGAGCTCCAGCCTGAGCAACAGAGCGAGACTCTATCTCAAAAAACAAAAAAACAAAAAACAAAAAAACAGGCCAGGCACTATGGCTCACACCTATAATCCCAGCACTTTGGGAGGCTGAAGCAGGCTGGGCAACAGTGCAAAACCCATCTCTTCAAAAAATAAAAAAATTAGCTGGGCATGGTGGCATGCACCTGTAGTCCCAGCTACTCCGGAGGCTGAGCCTGGGAGGCAGAGACTGCACCACTGCATTGTCAATGCCTGGGCAATCAAGCCAGACTCTGGGACCACAGGCATGCACCACACCCAGCTAATAGTTTTGGATTTTCTGTAAAGACAGGGTTTTCACCATGTAGCCCCGGCTGATCTTGAACTCCAAGCCTCAAGTGATCCACCAGCATTAACCTCCTGAGTAGCTGGGACTACGGGTGCCTATCTCCTCAACTATGTCTAGAAAATCTGCTCAAGAAGGCAGGCGCCGTGGCTCATGTCTATAATCCCATTACTTTGGGAGGGTGAGGTGGGCAGATCATGAGGTCAGGAGTTCAGACCAGCCTGACCAACATGGTGAAACCCTGTCTCTACTGAAAACACAAAAAAATTAGCCGGGTGTGGTGGCTCATGCCTGTAATCCCAGCTACTCAGGAGGCTGAGGCAGAACTGCTTGAACCTGGGAGGCGGAGGTTGCAGTGAGTCAAGATCACGCCACTGCACTCACTACAGCCTGGGTGGCAGAGCAAGACTTTGCCTCAAAAAAAAAAAAAAAAAAATCTGCTCAAGAAAGTAAGATACTGTTGGTTACTTTGTACATTAGATATATTTTTAAAATGTGGAGGCAAAACTAAATACAAACTCAACAAAATCACCTTATCTTTGTTTAACCCCTTTTCATTTACATTATCATCTCAATGAATCCTTATGGCCGCCTTTAACAGTACACATCAATGTTGTTCAAGAGAACTTTTGGTGACATGTGTTCTAGTCTACCAGTCCAATGTGGTAGCCATTAGCCATGTGTCTCTAGGTCTAATTTATTTATTTTTTTTTTTTTGAGACATAGTCTCGCTCTGACACCCCGGCTGGAGTCAGTGGCACGATCTTGGCTCAAGCAATTCTCCTGCCTCAATCTCCAGAGTAGCTAGGACTACAGGTGCGTGCTCACCACGCCCGGCTAATTTTTTGTACTTTTAGTAGAGACAGGGTTTCACCATATTGACCAGACTGGTCTCAAACTCCTGACTTCATGATCCACCCGCCTCGGCCTCCTTAGTGCTGGCATTATAAGCATGAGCCACCAAGCCTGGCCTAAAGGTCTAAATTTTAAATTTTATTTTCTTTGGTTTTGCTTTGCTTTTTGTTTAAACAAGAAGAATTTATTTCTCGCAGTTCTGAAGGCTGAAAATGTATTTTATTATTATTATTATTTACACAAGGTCTCATTCTGTTACTCAGGCTGGAATGCAGTGGCATAACGACAGTTCAATGCAGCCTCAAACTCCTAGGCTCAGGTGATCTTCCCACCTTAGCCTCCCAAGAATCCAAGGATTACAGAGGAGCTGGGACTACAGGTGTGAGCCACGGTATCCAGCCCCTTAATTTTAAATTGCCACATGAGGCTAGTGACTACTGCACTAGACAATGCAGGTATATATTACCAACAAAGCTGAGTTTCATTATGCCAAAGCCATGTAACCAGTAACTGTGGATAATGGGTTTCAAGCCTAAGTTTAATGATTCTAAATCCAGTATTTATGTATCCCGGTGAGGTCAAATATCTTTTTAAAAAAGAGTATTATTTGGCTGGGCGAGGTAGTTCACGTCTGTAATCCCAGCACTTTGGGAGTCCAGGTGGGTGGATCACCTGAGGTCAGGAGTTTTTGAGACCAGCCTGGCCAACATGGTGAAATGCCATCTCTATAAAAAAACAAATAGAATTGGCCAGGCGTGGTGGCTCACGCCTATAATCCAAGCACTTTGGAGGCCAAGGCAGGTGGATCACCTGAGGTCAGGAGTTCACCAGCCTGACCAACATGGTGAAACCCCGTCTTAAAATAAAATAAACAGGATTTTAAAAAAAAAGTATTATTCTAAAGAAAAAAAAAAACTTAAATGATCAACATCAGTATTAAGAATCTTAATATACAAGGAGCAAGGAGCATTCCATATTTGTCAAGATTTTTTTTTTTTTTTTTGAGGCAGAGTTTTATTCTTGTCGCCTGAGCTGGAGTACAATGGCGTCATCTCTGCTCACTTCAACCTCCGCCTCCCGGTTCAAGTGATTCTCTTGCCTCAGCCTCTGTCTCCCGAGTAGCTGGGATTACAGGCATGTGCCACCATGCCCAGCTACTTTTTGTATTTTTATTAGCTATGGGGTTTCACTATGTTGGCCAGGGTGGTCTCAAACTCCTGACCTCAGATGATCTCCCGCCTCAGCCTCCCAAAGTGATGGGATTACAGGTGTGAACTATGGTGCTAGGCCTGTCAAGATGCTTTAATTTTTCCTCATAAACCTTAGAAATGGACGACTGACTTACACAAACTTTGCAAACAATAGTCTGGGTGTGGTGGCTCACACCTGTAATCCCAGCACTTTGGAGGTTGAAAGGAGCCTGGCCAACATGGCAAAACCTGTCTCTACTAAAAATACAAAAAAAAAAAAAATTAGCCGGGCATGGTGGCATGTGCCTGTAATCCCAGCTACTTGGGAGGCTGAGGCAGGAGAATCACTTGAACCCGGGAGATAGAGGTTGTAGTAAGCCGAGATCGTACCACTACACTCTAGCCTGGGCGACAGATGAGAGTCTGTCTCAAAAAAAACACAAAAAACAAACAAAAAAAGCCACTTCAGGTTCTAATTAGAGATGACACTTTGAAGCTCACTTGATTTACCTGAACTTCTCTTTTGACTTCAGGGAAAAAGCACACGTTAAAAAATATACTCAAGGTGAACTAAGTGAACAAGGACAATACAAGGTATTTGGCCCATAAATGTAATCAGCCCAATCAAAAATGCCTCGTAAATATGTATTTGTGACAAAATATCATCTGGAACATTCCAAAACTAAATGATCTCTAAACTACTATATCCATTTTTTTTTTAACTAACACAAATGATTATGAGATTACAGGATTACAAAACAACTATTAAATTCGCAATCAGTGGAGACCCATCAACTTCAAATACCTTCTCAGAAGCATTCTGAGTTGGTTTCAGCTTCCCTTTTGCCATGAGCATGGCATTGATCTTGGCAGCCACAGCGGCAGCAGCATCCAAGGCTCCTGAAGGAGCAGCTGTGGTGCCCCCAGGACTTCCCCCACTGTTGGTGACCTCCCCACCTGCGGCCGCTGGCGGGAGGAAGAGAAGTGGGGCTGGAGCTGGCTGGTCCCATTTGCTGCGGCGCCTATATGTAGAAAAAGGAAAACATTAGGCCCCAAAGCTTTCATGTATGTTATTCTTTCCTTACTACGCCTTAGCACTCCATTTTCCCCCTATTATATTCCATTTCCACCTCCGAATCACCTTCCAAATCTACAACTCCCCTCTCCTTAAACGATTATGGCTATATTTAACAAACCCCTACTTCTTTCAACCCTTTCCCCAAATCTTTCGTTTCTACTGTCATCTCTATCCAACGACTCCACTCTGCCCTGCACGCTCTCGTTTACGCCTTCCCCTTGGCTCGCCCTTCCAAAACTCTCCGCTTCCCTCCTCCCTCAGATCCCCGCCGGCCCTTTAAGGGCCCCAGGCCTGCTCAAGATCCTTCTCCCCGAACGCCCAAGTCCCCATTTCCCACTTAAGGGCCCCTCCACCCCATACGCAGCTTCTCAGGGTCCCTTCGCCTCTCCCGTGCCACAGTACTCGCTCCGATACCCTCACCCCTGAAGCCTTACCCGCCAGCTCCAGGATGTGTCGCGCTCCCCGCGGACATGGCGACCGGCTCTACTCAACCACCCGCCAACTACCCGACTACCACTTCCCCGTCACTTCCGCCCCCAACGCTCTTACGCACAGCCTCTTCCGGTCGTGTAGCCGAGCGGTTCCGGTGAAAATGTCGATTCCGATTGGACTCTCCATGATTTAAAGGCGTCCTGCGTTTCTGAAACAGGTAGGGTGTGATCTTCCGGGTTGCTCCTTAACCCTTAAGAAAGATGGCTGCTATGCGTAGTATAAATGCGGAATCGGGGCTAGCAGAATCCATCTTTATCGTGGGCATGGTGTTAGGCGGGAAGACAATACGCATGAGTCAGGAGATTAAACAGGTTTCTCCTCAAATTCAGCTATGTTTGTGTTGAGTCCCAGTTTCTGTCTGGGGAGACAGCCTTCCCGCGGCTTTTGTCCGTTTCACGTTTTTGTTAGATTCGTTGCAAAGATCATTTGAAGAATTTATCTGTTTGCTTCATTTCTGTGCACCAAGCAGGGGATATGAAGATGAATAAGCCACAGGCCTTGCCATTCTGGTACTCAGTGTGGCAGGGCAGGCGCGCAGGCAAATAGGTATGATAGAGTTGTATATTAAGCAAAGGTCGAAGAAGATAAACTGCTCATCTTGCTGGAGCGTCTAAGAACGGACGCTAAAAAGCTGGTTGAGTGCTGGAGAGGTGATCAAGCGTGGGTTATGGAGCATCCTTTTCTGGGATCTTTGTACTTAACGGTTGAGCTGGCTGGAGTGCGGGAGGCCAGAAGATGAAAGGCCCTGAGTGCTATGCTGAAGAGTTTGTTGAGTTGATTCTGTAAGCTAAAGGTTTCTTTTTTTTTTTTTTTTGAGACGGAGTCTCGCACTGTCGCCCGGGGTGGAGTGCACTGGCACGATCTCGGCTCGCTGCAACTCCCCCCGCCCCGCGCCCGGGTTCAAGCGATTCTCATGCCTCAGCCTCCTGAGTAGCTGGGATTACAGGCACTCGCCACCACGCCCAGCTAATTTTTTTGTATTTTCAGTAGAGACGGGGTTTCACCATGTTGGCCAGGCTGGTCTTGAACTCCTCACCTCGTGATTCGCCTGCCTAGGCCTCCAAAGTGCTGGGATTACAGATGTGAGCCACCGCGCCCAGCCTAAAAAGAGTAAATTTAAGTGCACAATTCGGTGTTTTTTGGTGTGTCCACAAGATTGTGCCACAATCACCATTAGGTAATTCCAGATTATTTTCAACACTCCAAAAAGAAACCCCTCACCTATTAACAGTCACTTCCCATTTATCTCACCCAGCAAGACCGGGACTACCACTTACCTACTGTTTCTCTGAATTTACCTATTCTACACATTTTATGTAAATGGAATTACACAATGTGTGGCCTTTTGTGTCTGGCTTATTTGACTTGCAGCGTTTTCAGAGTTTATCCATGTTGCAGCATATGTCAGAACTTCATTCTTTCTTTATCTCTAAATAAACTTCTTTTTTATCACGGAATTTATTTTCCATTGGATGTATATACCACAATTTATCCATTCATCCATTGATGAACATTTGAGCTGTTTCCACCTCTTGGCTATTGTAAATAGTGCTGCTGTGAACATTCACAAGTATTTAAGTACCTATTTTTAATTCTTTAGGGTTTATATGTAGGAGCAGAATTGCTGTCATATGGACATCTTGTTTAACTTTTGTGGAACTGTCAAAGCAACTGGCTGCACTATTTTACATGCCCACCAGCAATGTACCAGGGTTCCTATTACTCCACATCATCCCCAACACTTGGTATTTTCAATTTTTTAAAAATCTTTTTTCTTTTTACTTTTCTTAGTCTTGCCAGTGTCTTGTCTTTTTTTTTTTTTTAACCTTTTAAAATAACCTAGCTTTTAGTTTTATTCATCAATTTATCAATTCAGTTTTTTTTTTTTTGAGACAAAGTTTTGCTCTTATTGCTCAGGCTGGAATGCAAACGGCATGATCTTGTCTTACTGCAACCTTCGCCTCCTGGGTTCAAATGATTCTCCTGCCTCAGCCTCCTGAGTAGCTGGGATTACAGGCGCCTGCCACCACGCCCAGCTAATTTTTTGTATTTTAATAGAGACAGGGTTTCACCATGTTGGCCAGGCTGGTCTCAAACTCCTAACCGCAGGTGATCCACCCTCCTCAGCCTCCCAAAGTGCTGGGATTACAGGCATGAGCCACTGCACCCCACAATTCCATATTAATTTTAAGTTTTATTTTTTATTATTTATCTTCTCCTTTTTGGAAGATTTATATTATTCTCCCCCCTTACTTTCTTAAGTTAAATGTTTAGTTCATTTATTTATAATTATTTCTTTTTTTTTTTTTTTGAGATGGAGTTTCACTCTTTTTGCCCCTGCTAGAGTGCAATGACACCATCTCAGCTCACTGCAACCTTCACCACCTGGGGTCAAGCGATTCTCCTGCCTCAGCTTCCTGAGTAGCTGGGATTACAGGTGCCTGCCACCACGCCTGGCTAATTTTTGTATTTTTAGTAGAGATAGGGTTTCACCATGTTGATTAGGTTGGTATTGAACTCTTGACCTCAAGTGATCTGCCTGCCTTGGCCTTCCAAAAGTTTGGGATTACAGGCGTGAGCCACTGTGCCCAGCCTTATAATTCTCATAAAAGTCTTAATTTCACCAATAACATTTCTCTTTTCATGGCCAAGTGAGGTGGTTCATACGTATAATCCCAGCACTTTGGGACGCTGAGGCTGGTGGATCACTTAAGACCAGGACAACATAGTGAGACCCCATCTCCACAAAAAATAAAAATTAGCCAGTGTGGCGGCACACCTGTAGTCTCAGCTACTCAAAAGTCTCAGCTACTTTTGAGACAAAGTTTCGCTCTTGTTGCTCAGGCTGGAGTGCAAATGGCACAATCTCATCTCACTGCAACTTCTGCCTCCTGGGCAAATGATTCTCCTTCCTCAGCCTCCTGAGTACTACTTGAGGTAGGAGAACCATTTGAACTGAGAAGGTTGAGCAGCAGTGAGCCATGATCACACCACTGCACTCCAGCCTGGGTCACAGAGCAGCAACAACAACGACATTAATTAAACATTTCTCTATTGAAACAATCGAATCTTCTTTTCTTTCTTTTTTTTTTTTTTTTTAGAGATGGAGTCTCACTCTGTTGCCCAGGCTGGAGTGCAGTGACGTGATCTTGGCTCACTGCAGCCTCTGACCCCTCAATTCAAGCGATTCTCCTGCTGCAGCCTCCAGAGTAGCTAGGATTACAGGCATGAGCCACCACGCCCAGCTAATTTTTTTCTACTTTTAGTAGAGACGGGGTTTCACCACATTGGCCACGGTGGTCTTGAATTCCTGACCTTGTGATCCGCCTGCCTTGGCCTCCCAAAGTGATGGGATTACAGGCATGAGCCACCACGCCTAGCCGGAATCTGATTTTCTAAACTCAATTCAAATAGCACTTTGTTCTACTGCTAATGGAAAAAGTCTCTCTAAAGTGAGATAGGTTAGGCTGAGGTTCTTTTTCCTTTCTGTTGGGTGCATGGTCAAAAATTGACATGTGAATCTCAGTGATTCTTTCCTAGTGCTCATTTAGGTATTATTAGGCCATTTACCACCGACTCCAAGGCAGTGACAGCTTGGAGAGCACATCCTTGCTACTCCACTGCCCTGTTGTTTCAGTGGCACTTTCTAGCTAAGATTCAGTCACCTTTTCTCCAGATGGTGGTGCTGCATTCCCACACCTGCCTCTAGAGTATCTCCCCCAAATTCATTTAGATCAGCCCACCCTTAGAAAATGCCAAACTGAGTCATGCTGTTTTAGCCTAATATTCTTTCCCACAGCAGTAGGAGTTGTGATGGGAAAAAAAGAAAAGATGGAGGGTGGGGTTTCCCAATGTCTCCAATATTCACCACATCACCCGTAGGGGGTGCTACCTCAAGCATTTATTGAATAATTTTTCCAAACAAGGAGATTTCCTATGAGGGATTGTGATGCCACCTCTAAAAATAGTTTTAGAAATATTTTTCCACTTTTTTACAAGAGGAAATCTAACAAGAAAGAATAACGGAGCAACTAGTAAAAAAAAAAAAAATGAGAGTATACAGCCCCATTTCTAGCCCCTATGAGGCCTGGTTATATTTTGTGCCATGTGCTTGGATTGCCATGAGGTTACCTAGTGTATTTTTTTTTTTGAGACAGAGTCTTGCTCTGTTGCCGGGCGTCAGGCTGGAGTGCAGCGGCGCAATTTCGGCTCACTGCAATCTCTGCCTCTGGGGTTCAAGCAATTCTCCTGCCTCAGCCTCCCAAATAGCTGGGACTACAGGCACACCCACCACGCCCAGCTAATTTTTGTATTTTCTGTAGAGAAGGGGTTTCACCACATTGGCCAGGATGGTCTAGATCTATTGACCTCGTGATCCACCTGTCTCAGCCTCCCAAAGTGCTGGGATTACAGGCATGACCCACCACACCTGGCTTGCACATCTTTTGTTACAATATTTTTCTTTATTTTTAGTGCTCTGCCAGTTTTACTTTGGAAGATAAATGAGATGTATAATTCTCATGCCTTTGCCACTTTTCTGTAAATCTAAAACTATTCCAAAACATAAAAGTTAGAAGGTGGTGGGGGAAAGAAAGAGACTGATTTTTTTTCTTTTTTCTTTTTCGAGATGGCGTCTCGCTCTGTAGCCCAGGCTGGAGTGCAGTGGTCGATCTCGGCTCACTCCAACCTCCGCCTCCCGGGTCCCAGTTCAAGCAATGAGAGAACCTGCTCCTGGGCATTGGAGCTGCCCATACCCCTTACCAATACTGGAGAGTTTTCCCCAGTGAACCTTGGCAGACATAGGACAGGGTAGAGATGCTGGCTCCTTGGGTTGATGTGAGTTTAGGGATTTGGATTAGGGGTAGGTTTCCTACTCCTGCCATTTGTAGTTCCCCCAGGGGTTTAGTTTCTGTCCCCTCTACTACAAACGCAAATGCAAATGCAAAGCTCCCTCCTCTCTGTGCTCTGTAGAGTGATAACTTAGTTCCTTCTGCCTCCTCTCCAATTCCTCTTGGGAGACTCTATAGCCCAGACTGTGAAGTGCAGGGACAGGGATGTGGGGCTGGAGAGACATGCGGGCTGAGGGAGGGGCGGGTATTCAGGTGACTGAGGGGAGGGTTTGGCTCCTAGAAGTCCTTTCTATGGAAGGCAGACACCATAATCTACCACTGCAGGTCCTTGGACTCTGAGATGGAAGATGGCACTGGTGGCCGACTCTGAGTGCGCTGCCTATGAATTAGTAAAAACAGACAAGAAAATGGCACTGGCAAAGTCTGGCTATATAAGGTAATATGAAGGTAGGGGACAGGGCGGGCACGGTGGCTCACGCCTGTAATCCAAGCACTTTGGAGGCCAAGGCGAGCAGATCACCTGAGGTCGGGAGTTCAAGACCAGCCTGACCAACATGGTGAAACCCCGTCTTTATTTAAAAAAAAAGAGAAAGAAAGAAAAAGAAAAAAGAAGAAGAAGAAAGGTAATGTGGGACAGATTATAGAAGGTAGGGGACAGCACAAGCACTTTTGCTGAATGTAGTTCCTTCTCATTTCCCAGCAGCTGTGAGTGAACAATCATCTCAAAAGGAGTTGTGACTGTCCTGTCCATGTCCTAGCATTGATTCCCTCAGGGTTCGTGATGTAGTGGAAAAGACTCCTAGGAGTCAAGAGACTTTTATCTCAAACTCTAACTTTACCATCACCTCCCTGGTGGTTTTGGGCAAATCACTCTCATTCTACATAAAATAAGAAGTTGAACAAGATGGTCTAAAGATCCCTTCCATCTAAAAAGTTTATTTTCTATGAAGAGAGTGACTATATTTTTTGTTTTTGCCTCCCAGCATCAAGCACAGTGCCTGGCACACAGTAGGGTTCAGGGAATGCTGTGATGAGTGAGAGAATGAATGAATGAATGAATGAACAACATGCTAGATAAATGAAGTTCTTAGACATGACCAGCTGGTGGCATCACCTCTCTACATAACCACAAGGGAGTGTTGAAAGTCTCAGACCAAGGGAAAGGCTTAGGACTAGAAACAATAAAAAGGTAAAGAAATGGTCAGAGTAGCAGATGTTCGAAATGAATAACAGAACCCTGGAATTCTGGCCCACTTTCTTTTCTCTAAGCCAATAAAGAAAATAAGTCCAAAGCATGAAGCAGTTTTGTTTTTATTTTGGGAGATGGAGTCTCACTCTGGTACCCAGACTGAGTACAGTGGCACAATCTCGGCTCATTGCAACCTCCATCTCCCTGGTTCAAGTAAGTCTCCTGCCTCAGCCTCCAGAGTAGCCGGGACTATAGGTGCAAGCTGCCACACCCAGCTAATTTTTGGCATATTAGTAGAGATGGGGTTTCACTGTGTTGCCCAGGCTGGTCTCGAACTCTTGAGCTCAGGGAATCTGCCCACCTTGGCCTCCCAAAGTGCTAGGATTACAGGCATGAGCCACTGCGCCTGGCTTTTTTTTTTTTTTTTTTCTGCGATGGAGTTTCACTCTTGTTGTCCAGGCTGGAGTGCAATGGTGTGAGCTCAGCTCATCCCAATCTCCACCTCCCGGGTTCAAGTGATTCTCCTGCCTCAGCCTCCTGAGTAGCTGGGATTACAGGTGTACGCCACCAGGCCCGGCTAGTTTTGTATTTTTAGTAGAGACCGGGTTTTTCCATGTTGGTCAGGCTGGTCTTCAACTCCCAGCCTCAGGTGATCCACCCGCCTCAGCCTCCCAAAGTGCTGGGATTACATGCCTGGCCAAGCAGTTATCTTAACTGCCAGATTGGCAAGGTGATTCTGGGTGGGCAGAGAAGTAGACATAGCCCCGAGAGACAGAGTGATGACACAATCACAAAGAAGCAGCCCACGGGGCTAGGAGGTAGCCTCTGGGGTTCACCTGACCTCAGGGGCTGGGCACTCCCCTTCTGCCACCCTGTTCATACGCATCCCTGGTTAGAAAGCCCCAACATGTTGGCACCCACCCTGGATCACTCTCACCTCTGGGTTTCTCCTATGCGTTCACAAAGCCCACTGCTGATTTATTGGCGCAAAGGGCCCCTCTCTTCCCCGAACACTGCAAGGGAACTGGACATTGAATGTAATCTTAATTAGCTGGCAGAGGGGAAGAAGGTGCTGAATATGTTGGAATCCTTGAGAAAGCCCTACTCTTTTACCTACCCACCTTCTGCCTTCTCTTTGTCCCCACCACAGCTCCTTCTGCAGTAGGTAGAGATGTGGCAATGAAAGGGGAGGGCCCAATGAAGCATGTTTTCCCCCAGTTATGATTGAGATCATGGGGAGACAGGATGAGGTGTGGTGAGGGCGTATCTCAGGATCCTTAGCTCTGACATGGAGTTTGCAGGAGAGAGTAGGGGGATCGCTGAGCTCTGTCCACTGACTAGAGCAGGAAAGGGGAAAAGGGTGGTGATAGACGTTAGCAGGAATATTTAATTATCAGGAGCAGGAACAGAACTGAGGGCATGCCCAGGTCCACACAGGCCCTCACAGGCCCTGTGTTCCCAGTGGGGAGGAAACAGGAAGCTGTGACTTCCTCTCTCCTTTCCCTCCCTGCTCTTAGCCTCAAGGTCACTGCTGTGGAGATGAATTCCAACCTGTTTTAGTTGGCACTGTTCCCTGGGCATGGTAATAGCTGCTCAGTACCCTTCTGCCACAAACACCCCAAACTTCTCCTTTGAAATATTCACACAAAGACAAACAAATCACACATATTCTCTCATTTCATCATGCCACTCCTGTGAAGCAGACTTATCTGAAAATTTTAAGCAAGAAAACAGGCTCAGGGAATCAAAGTAACACTCCTAGTCACACAGCTAGTGAGTAGCAGGTCTGAGCCTCCGCAGCCTGTGTTCTCTCCTCTCTCGGACACCCATGTAGATTCCCTGCCTCTATACCACCTCCCAGGCCCCTTCCTTTGGGCCCTAAGGGAACACTTGCTGCAGAGGAGGGAGGCCTCTGCACACTCTTAGGAACAGAGGCAGCTCTAGTTTGGTTCCTGTCATCTCTGGGACAGGGAGCCTCCAGCTCTCTCCCTGGGGTGGAGGCTGGGGGCTGTCCTCCATAGTGGGGTAACTCTCCCTTCTCCCCTCCCTCTCTGCCATTTAGAGTGCTTCTTGCAGGCGGGCGCATGCGTATATACCCTAGGGTTCAGGCTCTTCCTCACCCTGCCCCACCCAGCACCAATCTTGACCGACAGGGACGTGGTGGGTTGTCCTGTCCATACCCCTCCCTCTGAGATGTGGGCGTGGGCCAGGGCTCACCGGAGGCCCCAGAGAAGCACTTAGTTCTAGAGCCTCCTGCTGAGAGCCTGCAGTGGCCTCTGTCAGTCTGGCAGGCACTTGCAGATCTCTCTGCTCAGCACCACCAATCTCTGATGCCCTGCGATGCCCACGCTCAATACTTCTGCCTTTCCACCCATGTTCTTCTGGGCCAATGCCTCCGGAGGCAGTATGCCAAGTGCTGATGATGCTGCGATGCCTGTCGAATTCCTAGTCCTGAGGGTCACGGTTGCCCTGGCCTATGGGCTTGTGGGGGCCATTGGCTTGCTGGGAAATTTGGCGGTGCTGTGGGTACTGAGTAACTGTGCCCGGCGAGCGCCTGGCCCACCTTCAGACATCTTTGTCTTCAATCTGGCTCTGGCGGACCTGGGACTGGCACTCACTCTCCCCTTCTGGGCAGCCGAGTCGGCACTGGACTTTCACTGGCCCTTCGGAGGTGCCCTCTGCAAGATGGTTCTGACCGCCACTGTCCTCAACGTCTATGCCAGCATTTTCCTCATCATGGTACTGAGCGTTGCTCGCTACTGGGTGGTGGCCATGGCTGCGGGGCCAGGCACCCACCTCTCACTCTTCTGGGCCCGAATAGCCACCCTGGCAGTGTGGGTGGCAGCTTCCCTGGTGACAGTGCCTACAGCTGTCTTTGGGGTGGAGGGTGAGGTATGGGGTGTGCGCCTTTGCCTGCTGCGCTTCCCCAGCAGGTACTGGCTGGGGGCCTACCAGCTACAGAGGGTAGTGCTGGCTTTCATGGTGCCCTTGGGCGTCATCACTACCAGCTACCTGCTGCTTCTGGCCTTCCTGCGGCGGCGGCAACGGCGGCGGCAGGACAGCAGGGTTGTGGCTCGCTCTGTCCGCATCCTGATGGCTTCCTTTTTCCTCTGCTTGTTTCCCAACCATGTGGTCACTCTCTGGGGTGTTCTGGTGAAGTTTGACCTGGCGCCATGGAACAGTACTTTCTATACTATCCATACATATGTCTTCCCTGTCACTACATGCTTGGCTCACAGCAACAGCTGCCTCAACCCTGTGCTGTACTGTCTTCTGAGGCGGGAGTCCCGGCAGGCTCTGGCAGACACCTTCAGGGATCTGCGATCTAGGCTGTGGCCCCAGGGTGGAGGCTGGGTGCAATAAGTGGCCTCAAAGCAGGCAGGCAGGCGGGGGGGTCGCAAGCACCCCCTGGAGTGCAGCCCTTCTACCCTGCTCATCAACCTGGACAGACGGACACCAGGGTGAAGGGCGCAAGCTGAATGCACTCCTCTTTCTGAGATCCACCAAGTGTAGGATACTTGAGTCCTGGGAAGAAGCTGCCCCCTGTGCCAGGCTGCAGCGCCCTCGGAGAAAAGTCTCATCTTTGATCCCCAATTCTGTGTGTGGTGAATGGGGGAGGCGGGGGCCCAGATCAGAGCTGGGAGTGACAAAGCTTAAGTCTTTATTTGGAGATGGGAAAGAAGAGGATCTGCGAATAAACCTCTGGATTATCCACAAATTGTTTGACCTTTTATGCCAGTTCCACCTCCAGTTCAGTGTGGAACGAAAGGATTCGTTGCTCCATTTCTGCCTTCTGCAAGAATTCCCAGGAAAACTTCCCTAAGGGTTCCAGGCTAACGAATCAGAGGTCAGTGCCCATCTCCCTTTGCCTGTACCCCCCACCTCAAAACAGGGTATCCCTTGTCTTTCTCTGGTATCAAGGCCACAAATACCCTCTTCCCCTGTCCCCACCTTACTATCTCAGTGGTGACCACAGAAACTTGGTGCCTACAGAGGCCTCAGCTGCAAAAACTGTAGTTCCCCTAAAGGGATGCCAGGTGTGGGATATTGCTGAAATTCCCAGCCCTGGGTGTAAAACCCTGGTGCTGACGGGACTGCCTGTGTGTCTCTCTTTAAATCAGGATTTGAAAGGAGAAGAGAAGATAATGACAAGTCAAAGACATGGGTGGGGTGAAGGGAGGTGAGAGATTAAAAGGGGGGCAACTGGGAGAACAGGCTGCAGGTGGAGTCAGAAAAGTGGAGACCTCAGAAAGTGGTGCTAGTCCTCCTCCCTGCCCCAAGCACAAAGCTCAGAGTATCAATCTGAGTGTCAGAGCACCTGGATTCACACCTTTACCTCCAGCAAATTACTTTACCTCTTTGTACCTTACTGTTCTCCCCTGTAAAATGGGCTACTGAAGATTTAACAGCCAGGCGCGGTGGCTCACACCTGTAATCCCAGCACTTTGGGAGGCCAAGGCGGGCGGATCACAAGGTCAAGAGATTGAGACCATCCTGGCCAACATGGTGAAACCCTGTCTCAACTAAAAAATGCAAAAATTAGCTGGGCATGGTGGCGCGCACTTGTAGTCCCAGCTACTCAGGAGGCTGAGTCAGGAGAATTGCTTGAACCCAGGAGGTGGAGATTGCAGTGAGCCAAGATTGCGCCACTGAACTCCAGCCTGGTACCTGGCAACAGAGCAAGACTCTGTCTAAAAAAAAAAAAAAAAAAAAAAAAAAAGGATTTAACAGTGAAATATACGGTTAGCTATTATTCTTACGTCCTGTGTAAAATGGAGACAGAGGGGAGGAAATAAGGGCGCAGCTGGGAGATCGGGATGGGGACCGATGTCTCATCTGGAATGGTTTTATGTGCTCCAAAGTAGGGTATAATGAAAGTTCCACATAAACAACTAAGAAAGGCTGGGTATGGTGGCTCACGCCTGTAATCCCAACACGTTGGGAGGCCGAGGCAGGTGGATCACAAGGTCAGGAGCTCGAGACTAGCCTGGCCAACATGGTGAAACCCCGTCTCTACTAAAATGCAAAAAATCAGCTGGGCATGGTGGCGAGTGCCTGTAATCCCAGCTACCTGGGAGGCTGAAGCAGGAGAACTGCTTGAAACAGGAAGGCGGAGGTTGCAGTGAGCAGAGACTGTGTCACTGAACTCCAACCTGGGCGAAAGAGCGAAACTCCGTCTCAAAAACAAAAACAAAAACAAGAAAAACTTCAGAGCTTGGCCCCTAAGCCTCTCTTGAAGGAGGTGTGTTATCCAGGTCTCCAGGATAGGGGGCTCCTCTGTGGTTCCTACATTGAGACACATCAATGATAAAGGTAAGCCATCAGAAGAGTTTTCTGGGAGGCAGCCTCTAGAAAGGAGGAAGGCAGAGGGAAGATGGGGTAGAGCTCCCACTTTCACTGCCCCCTCCTCAGGCTCTATGGCATGACTTGGAACCCATGAGGACACAGGCTGCTCAGGCTCCTTTGGCAGCAGCTGGGGGCAGTGCCACCTTATTAAGTGCAGAGCACCCTGTGAAGGGAGAAGCCACAGTGCCTCCAGGTGCCCCCTGTCCCAGTTCCTTTAATTGCTGGGCAGAGGAGGCTCCAAAGAGGCACCCAATTCACAACAGATTAAGCAATGTGAAAGGAACTTAATTAGCCTCTTGTTTAATTTCCTCTTTTTGATGATGTTTAAACTAGCTCCAAAACTCCAGGTCTATTCCTAGCCCATGCAGGCAATGGAAAATCCTCCCCCACCTAAGCAACCGTCTTCCCACCCCAACAACTCCTCTGACGCCCTTGCTGGGCTCCGGATATTGACTCCTCTGGGGGCATCTCTGCTTTATGGTCCCTGGAGGTAAATATTGACAAAATGTACACAGGTCCAAGTCAGAGATGAATGCTCTTGGTGGGGAGGAGGAGGAGGAGGAGGGTGCAGCTGGAAGATGGAGAAGGGAGGGCTGGGCAGAGCAGGCGGCCTGGAGCTCCTCTTGGAATGGAAAGACAGCAATGTTTTGGTGAGAACCTGGGCCCTTGCTTCCTAGAACACAAAGCCAGATGGCTTTGAAACTTCAGCAGGAGGGACAGAGGTTAAGACTGTAGGTTCCCAAAAGAGGGTTAGGGAGGGGACAGGGGACACAATGGTTAAAGATGTGAGGAAGGGGCCTAGCTTTCAGGAGCAGCCACATCAGACAAATGTTTGTGCCCCATGTTCTGGGGCTGAAGATGTGTATGTGTGGTGGGCAGGGGTTGGCAATGTGGTGGCAGAAGGGACAGCACTGCTGGGAAGAAAGCAGCGGTGGACTTCACACCCACTCTGGGCTGTGTCTCCAGGTTTCTGTGTTCTCTTCTGACCAGCATCTCTCACTGGACCTGTGGGGGATTCTGGGAGAACCTGCATTCCCCTTTTTTGGTGGTCTCTGCATGCTATCTAATATTGCCACCCCACCCTCACTTACCTTCCCTCCCCACCTAAAGGTTCTACCTTCACAGCTCTGTATCTGAGCTGCTTCCAGCTGACCTGGCAGGCAGCTGCTGAGCCCTGTGTCTGTGTGGGTGAAACCTAAAGCCCTGATATTTTTAGGCAGAGTAGCCAAGGGAGAAAAGTGGTGGACTAGAACTAAGAAGGCCAGTGAGGTTGCTCAAGACTGTAATCCCAGTACTTTTAGAGGCTGAGGCGGGCAGATCACCTGAGGTCGGGAGTTCAAGACCAGCCTGACCAACATGGAGAAACACCATCTCTATTAAAAATACAAAAATTGTAGGCTGCGCATGGTGGCTCACACCTGTAATCCCAGCACTTTGGGAGGCCGAGGTGGGTGGATCATGAAGTCAGGAGTTCGAGACCAGCCTGATCAACCTGGTGAAACCCCATCTCAAAACAAACCAACCAACCTGGGTGCGGTGGCTCACACCTGTAATCCCAGCACTTTGGGAGGCTGAGGTGACAGGATCATGTAGTAAGGAGTTGGAGAGCAGCCTGGCCAACATAGTGAAACCCTGTTTCTACTAAAAACACAAAAAATTAGCTGAGCGTGGTGGCGCACGCCTGTAATCCCAGCTACTTGGGAGGCTGAGGCAGGAGAATTGCTTAAACTTGGGAGGCGGAGGTTGCAGTGAGCTGAGATTGTGCCATTGCACTCCAGCCTGGGCAATAAGAGCAAAACTCCATCTAAAAAAAAAAAAAAAAAAGCAGGCTCCTTCCTGGACTGGCAAGCTTTGTGGACCTAAGTTTCCCTGCACGTAAAATGAGAATAATTCCCCATTCTCAGGATCCTGGTAATGGCTGAGAAAGCACCTTGTAAAGGTTTGATGCTGGAGCACAAGAGTTACAGAAGGGGAGGGTGCTGGCTGCTCCCCCAGCCTGCTCCCCATGATTTCAATTCCTCTTTCTAGCTGAGGGCCTGAGCCCCATTCTCCTAATCCGACCCCACGGGGACGTGAACTTGTACCCGCATTTATACACAACCCTAGACTCTCCCCTCCTCCCCTCCCTGCAAAGCCCCAAAGTAAGTACCAACCGGGAACAGGAAGTAAAACTAACTAAAACCAAGAACTGAAACCAGCTCATCTCTCACTGCCTCTCAAAGAGGCGAAGTAAACGAGCAGCTCCTGTGAGGGGCAACCCCAGGGCCCAATGCCATGGAGATGAACAAGGGCAGGTGGGGGCTGGATCTGAGAATGAATGAGGCTGGGGACCGGGGCAATAGGTGGAGGCAATGGCTGAGCATGGCATACAAATACGATGAACACACATTTCCTGATAGTGGAATTCCCGACATCGGAACCTGGGTGCCCTCCGTTTTTATCTTTGTACTGGTACATTAAAAAAACAAAAAAAGATTTTCAGTGGTCACTTTTGTTAGTGCCCCCTCCTTCGGTGAGGCAGAGGCTATCCTTTCTGTGAGAGAAAAAGGCCGTTTTCAGAGGAATACTGACTGCCCAGCTCTCTCCTATCATCCTCCTCAGAACTGGCAGACATTACGGGAAACAGTACCTTGTGGAGTTCCAGGTTTTTAATTTTCCCTGATTTTTTTTTTTAAACAACCAAATTGGCAGAAAAAAAAAAAAAACAAAAATGGGCTGGTCGACATTTGGGGGCAGGGGTTCCACTGAAAAATCCCCCAAATTCACGCTGAGGTTTCAGGTCATGGTTGCTGAGGTGGAAGATGAGGTCAGGGCTCCTGGAAATGTCCCAACCTACCCTAGAACTTATTTCCAAATGGCTGGGGAAGAGGTCAGTATAGGTCCCGTTACTGCAGATGAAGGCAGAGGTCATTGTCTCCCCCACCCCTCAACTTCTTCAGAGACGTGGAGATAGGAGGCTTGGATCTCTAATTGCCTACGATCTCTTAAAAATGTAAAACACGTGCAGTTGACTTTGGTACAAAAAAGAAAACAAAACAACATCAGAACATTCTGGTCCCTGTGGGTATTTCCCTCACCCCCAACAAACCATTATGGCCACCCCAACCTCTATTCCATCAACTCCAGGAAGCCAGGTTATCTCCCGGGGCTTCCATAAAGGACGGAGAGAGGGAGAACAGCAGTACGAGGTTGAGGGGAGAGGAGAAAGGGACATGGCCCTGCCCACAGCCCTCCTTTAATTAAAGGGCAGTAGGGTTCTGTGGCTGCAGCCTCTCCTCTAAGACGGGTGTTGCAGGAGAGCGGGCGTTAGGGCAAGAACCCAGCAGCTGCGTGGATGAGCCTGAATAAACCCCAGTAGTGTTCAAGGACAAGGCCCTCTGATCCCTATGGCTTGGTTCCCATGTCCCTGGTACTTTAAATCTCTCCTCTCCCCCCATAACTAATAAACAATAAATAAATAAATTTTCCTAAAGTGGAGGGAAGAAGGCATGAACCACTGGCATCTGTGGTGTAGCTTTTGGATGCCCCGGGGGTGTTGTGGCCTAACTCCCCCAGCTTCTTAAATGGCCCCAGGTATCCAAGGATCCCAAGAGCTGGCAAGGACAATTAGCAGTTCCTTCAAATGTTCCCTCATCATTGGCAAATTGGAGTCCCCAAGGTTAGCCCCACTCAGTAATGTTCTTCAGTGGGGCACAGGGCAGGGGGAGGGGCCCCCTTAGCTCTCAGAGGCTACCACCTCCCCGTCGCGGCTCTCCGTCTCCTCCGGGATGTCCTGCATTCTGGTAAACTCTGAAGGGGGACAGGACAAAGCCAGTGAGTGAGCAGAGATTCCCATGAGGAACTGTACCCCTATACTAATGCGTCCCCGTCTGCAGGGCCAGGGGCTCTGGGGCTGTGAAGGGATGACAGGGTTCTATAAGTTCTTGGATGAGGGGAAAACCTCTGGCAACAAAGTTAGCAAGGTATCCACACCTAAGTACCTGATACCTTTTACAGTATTCAAAGATATAATCTGATTAGGAAAATATAAAATACTTTAAGATCAAAGCTTTTGGTAATTTTTAATTTCATGAACCATCTGTAAAAACTTGAAGGTCTTTGGCCGGGCACAGTGGCTTACGCCTGTAATCCCAGCACTTTGGGAGGCCAAGGCGGGTGGATCACCTGAGCTCAGGAGCTCGAGAACCAGCCTGGGCAACACGGTGAAACCCTGTCTTTACTAAAATACAAAAAATTAGCTGGGCATGGCAGCGTGCACCTGTAGTCCCAGCTATTCAGGAGGCTGAGGAAGGAGAATTGCTAGAACCCAGGAAGTGAAGGCTGCAGTTGGCCAAGATCACACCACTGCACTCCAGCTTGGGCAACAGAGTGAGACTCCCTCTAAAAAAAAAAAAAGGCCAAGAGCGGTGGCTTACGCCTGTAATCCCAGCACTTTGGAAGGCTGAAGCAGGTGGATGGATCACGAGGTCAGGAGATCAAGACCGTCGTGGACACCATGGTGAAACCCTGTCTCTACTAACAAAAATTAGCTGGGCATGGTGGTGTGCATCTGTAGTCCCAGCTACTCGGGAGGCTGAGGCCGAGAATTGCTTGAACCCAGGAGGTGCCGGTTGCAGTGAACCGAGATTGCGCCACTGCACTCCAGCCTGGCAAGAAAGCAAGACTCCCATCTCAAAAAAAAAAAAAAAAAAAAAAAAGGAGTAGGGGAAATTGGCCCGGTGGCTTGTGCCTATAATCCCAGCACTTTGAGAGACCGAGGCAGGAGAATCACTTGAGGCAGGAGTTGCAGACCAGCCTGGCCAACATGGTGAAACCCCATCTCTACTAAAAACACCAAAAATTAGCTGCATGTGGTGGTGCACCCCTGTAATCCCAGCTACTTGGGAGGCTAAGGGACAAGAATTGCTTGAACCTGGGAGGCGGAGAATGCAGTGAGCTGAGATCATGCCACTATGCTCCAGCCTGGGCAACAGAGCAAAACAGCAAACCTCTGTCTCAAAAAACATATACATATATATTTCTTTCCAAGTACAGTGGCATGCTCCTGTAGCCCCAGCTACTTGGGAGGATCACTTGAGCCCAGGAGTTTCAGTCCAGCCTCTGCAAAAGCACAAGACCCTGTCTCTAAAATAAAAAAATGTCAGAGCGAGATCCTGTGTCTGGGTCTGTGTTCTGTCGCCCATGCTGGTGCAATCACGGAGTACTGCCAACTCAACCTGCTGGGCTCAAGCGATCCTCTCATCTGACTCTCCCGAGTAGCTAGGACTAAAGGTGTACACCACCACACCTGGCTAATTAAAACAATTTTAGGGGGCCGCGTGCAGTGGCTCACGCCTGTAATTCCAGCACTTTGGGAAGACAAGGTGGGTGGATCACCTAGGAGTTCAAGACCAGCCTAGCCAACATGGCAAAACCCCATCTCTACTAAAAAATACATAAAAATTAGCCAGGTGTGGTGGCGCACAATTATAATCTCAGCTACTCGAGAGGCTAAGGCAGGAGAATCACTTGAACCTGGGAAGTGGAGGTTGCAGTACGCTGAGATCGCACCACTGTACTCCAGCCTGGGTGACAAAGCGAGACTCCATTAAAAAAAAAATAGGTCAGGCGTGGTAGCTTATACTTGTCATCCCAGCGCTTTGGGAGGCCGAAGCGGGCAGATCACAAGGTCAGGAGTTTGAGACCAGCCTGACCAACATGGTAAAACCCTGTCCTACTAAAAATACAAAAATTAGCTGGTTATGGTGGCAGGCACCTGAAATCCCAGCCACTCAGGAGGCTTAGGCAGGAGAATTGCTTGAACCTGGGAGGTGGAGGTTGCAGTGAGCTGAGATTGCACCACTGCACTCCAGCCTGGGCAACAGAGCAAGACTCTGACTCAAAAAGAAAAGAAAAAAAAAGAGTTGTTTTCTTTTTTCTTTTTTTTTTTTTCTTTTTTTTTGATACGGAGTCTTGGTCTTATAGCCCAAGCTGGAGTGCAATGACACAATCTTGGTTCACTGCAACCTCCGCCTCCCATGTTCAAGCGATTCTCCTGCCTCATCCTCCCGAGTAGCTGGGATTACAGGTGCCCACCACTATGACTAGCTAATTTTTGTATTTTCAGTAGAGACAGGGTTTCACCATATTGGCCAGACTGGCCTTGGACTCCTGACCTGGTGATCTGCCTGCCTCAGCCTCTCAAAGTGCTGGGATTACAGGCGTGAGCCACCATCCCCGGCCAAATTGTTTTATTTCTGTATACATAGGCAGTGCCTATATATACAGACTATATGACGGCTAATTAGTGTCTAGATGAAAATATGACTCTATAAATTCATTGTTAATTAGATATTTTAAATTATTTTTCCAATTATAGTAGTGAATTTGCATAGATTATTTTATTCTCTTTTTAGGCCCCCTTTTGCTCAAGAAAAGACACTTGTCGAGCAGTTGGCTGGGGTTAGGCATGCATGCTATGATTAAGGAAACCAGCAGAGACAAATGAGCCACACTGGGATAAAAATTATGACCTCATCGACAAAGAATTCCAACTAACCAGTGCAGAGATAGTAAATATATACTTCTTGGAACTTTGCTTGCTCTCTTCCACAAGTGTTTTCTGTTTGGTCACTGAAGTATGAAGACATTTTATTCTCTCTAAACTTCCAGCAGAACTCCTCATGCCAGAGATAGCACATTCCATCCTCTGTGTACTATTACTAGGAAACAATAAAATGACCATCAGAGAGTCTAAGTGTTTTTTGCCTCATAAAAGGAATTTAGAAGAGTCTTTGGATGAAAGTCACTATACAGAATATAGTAGTAGTATTGTACTACTGTGCAGAGTATTATCACACCAAAGATTATGAGGCACACATACTTTACTGAGAGCTCTTTGTGGGTCAAGTTCATGTACTGAAAACAGACATGGTATTTCAAATAATGTAAATTTATGGAATTGTAGATTTTTCTCTTAGAAAATGAATAAATCCTTTATATAATTCCCAGGATGAAGGATGATAATGAAACTGTGGAAGGAAAGTTCTAACATATTCATTACTTTTAAACAACACCAAGCTGTTTTCAGAGTTGGTAAAAAATTCTGTTTTTAAAAATTACTTCTGGTTTTAAAAGTTACTTCTATTTCAAGTGAATCATTAGGTGAATAGGCCCACAAAAAAGGTGAGGGAACACAGAAAAAGAAGGGGAAAGAGGACATGAATTGACAATTTGTTAAAATGTAGTTATGTGGCACTTTGGGTTGCAAAGAACAAACATTCATTCAGTCTTAGGGAGAAAGGATTTGACCATAAGGACATATATGATCTAAAATTACTAAGCCATTTCATAGCCAAGGCAGGGCTAGGACTGATTACACCAGTGTCCATATATTCTCTCTCTCTCTTTCTCTCTCTCTCTCTCTCCTTTGAGCATTAACCTTTTAAGTTCATGAGACTGTTTAATCAGTGTGGAGTACATCTACTGGGTAGATTCTTACTCAAGTGTCCTTCCTAGACAAAGGGATTTCACGTCTCTTAGGAAAACAATAGGAGGCAGTATAGTTCATGTCATACTAGATAGCATGGGTCCCACACCTTTTAAAACCAAAACTAGGCTAAGTACAGTGGCTCACGCCTGTAATCCAAGCACTTTGAGAGGCCAAGGCAGGAGGATCCCTTGATGGAGCCCAAGAGTTTGAAACTGCAGTGAGCTATGATTGTGCCACTGCATTCCAGCCTGGATGACAGAATGAGACGCCTGTCTCTAAATAAATAAATAAATAAAACCCCAAGTAGCCCTCCACATTAATAAAAATTATATATGCCTAATATTAACTCCAATGGAAAAAAGTATATGAATGTGATTGAAGACAAAAATGGACTATGAAAAATAAAAATTTTTCAAAGTGGTGAGATTATGATTACCTTTTTTGTCTGTGTTTTCCAATGTTGTTTTAATACTTTAGCAAATTTAAGAAAGTTTAAAAAACATTTAGAACATTGAAGATAATTTAACAAGGCTCATACATTTCAACTGATTATCTCTAGTTATTTCACTTTTTAAATAATTTTAAACTCAAGCAATAGAGTCAATTAAATTTAGGAAATGTGTGTGAGATGTGTTTAATCAACATTCTTTTTTTTTTTTTTTTTTTGGGGGGCAACCAGAGTGACCAATTAATCAACATTCTAATTGATGATAAGTCAATAGTCATTCCAGTCAGTTACCTCATGTCACAGGGGGAATTCATTTTTTGGAAGTGCTATACATACTTTAAAAATAAAATCCCAGATATATTTGTGTCCCTTTCATACAAGCTGTTAAAATATTTGCCCATCCCTCTACATAGCTGTAGTCATGGGCATGTTAACATTTTCTGTAAAATAGATCAAAATAATAAAGAGACATTAGGAAAATGCAGCTGTTAGAGTGAGGAGGGAGAGTGCACAATGTATTTATAGCAAGTATATATATTATATCAAGTAGAACAGACACCCAGCCTTTGATGACCAGTTTTAACTATGACATGCATGAGCTTTAAATAAGAAATAACGGTAGAAATCACCAAAGAATTTAAAAAATCCCATCAGTTGGTTAAGAGCTTTTTGCTTTATCATAAGTGATGTTTAATTGATTTTGTTTTTTAGATTCCAAAGAAAATTCCAAAACTGGTTTTCATAGCCAGCAGATACATTTCTAAGTGTTTGGGATGATGAATCACAAAAATATATATTTTTGAGAGTGTTTAATTACAATGATTGTTCACCAATTAAACAGTTGCCATTTATGTTTCTAATAAAACTCTTATAAGAAGTCAGTTTCTGAATCATATGATAAATATACTTGGACTGTATTCTAGACTTCTGTTTAATATTTCTGAATGATTCGTGATAAGAAAGCAGTGTTCTTACCTAGTTTGTTAGCTGGAAATTGTATTTGTCTGCCACCTGGGGGATTCATGGAGACATTGCAGTCAGCAAAATCCATAGTAATAAAAATATTGTAATATATGTGTTGGGGGTTAATAGTGTTGTATTTGTTTTATGAATGATGTTGGCTGATACACACACACACACACACACACACACACACACATTTACATGATTGTGGCCAATAAAGTAGTTGCAAAACCAAGAAACTTGTGTTCTGAATGTGAAATGAAGAAAATGTTTCCAGACTGAACACAGTGGCTCATACCTATCTATAATCCCAGCACTTTGGGAGGCCGAGGCAACAGGATCACTTGAGGCCAGGAGTTCAAGATCAGCCTGGGCAACAAAGCAAGACCCGCATTTCTACAAAAAACTTAACAATTAGCTGGGCACGGCAGTGCATGTCCGTAGTCCCAGTCACTTGGGAGGCTGAGGCAGGAGGCGTGCTTAAGCTTGAGGCCGCAGTGAGCCATGATTTGTGTCACTGCACACCAGTCTGAGTGAAAGCAAGACCTTGTTTTATTTATTTATTTATTTATATTTCTAAGACCTTGTTTTTGTTTTTTGGGGGTTTTGTTTTTGTTCTTTTTTAAAAAAAAGGCTCCAAAAGAAGGGAGTGATCAACTTCACAAAATGCTGCAGGTAGATTAAGATAAAGAGGACTAATACCACTGCATTTGGCAATTGAAAAGTCGTAAGTGACCAGAACAAGAGCCATTCCTGGATGTTTTATAGTTGTTATTGCCATTGTGAGCACATCTTTTTATTCATGATTTTTTTCTAATTATCAATTTAAATTTTTTGAAACCGGGTCTCTCTCTGTTGGCCAGGCTGGAGGGCAGTGGTGTGATCATAGCTCACTGCAGCCTTTAACTCCTGGGCTCAAGCAACCCTCCCACTTCCCAAGTAGCTGGGACCACAGGCGTGTGACACCAAACTCAGCTAATTTTTAAAATTAGCTGATGTAGAGGGGTAGTGTGATGTTGCCCAGGTTGGTCTCAAACTCTTGTGCTCAAGTGATCTTCCCCTCTTGGTCTCCCAAAGTGCTGGGATTACAAGTGTGAGCTACCACACTCAGCCCCTTTATATCTTATGTTATGTGAATATGGAGGAGAATGTCATTATTCACTGAAAATACAAATTGACTATTTTGGTATTGTCACAATGTCTGTAATTTATTTTCATATTATTTTGCGAACAAAACCTCAAACTGTGATACTAAAAGACTCTAGTTAGAAAAATAAAAATAAAATAAAATAAATCCAGCTCCCCCCGCAGAAAAACTATGTATTTACATAGTTTTTACATACATAGTTTTTCTGGGGGGGGAGCCGGATTTTTTGATTTTTATTTTTATAAAGCAAACACACCAAAATGTTAATCAAGTGGTAGGTATACGGGTGTTCATTGTGTTATTATTTGAACCTTTATCTTTTTGAAATTATTCATTAAAAACACTGGAAAAAATTGGGGCCATGTGCCATGGCTTACGGCTGTAATGCCAACATTTTGTGAGGCCAAGGCAGTAGGATCATTTAAGTCCAGGAGTGCAAGACCAGCCTGGGCAACATGGTGAAACCCCATCTCTACTAAAAATACAAAAATTAGCCAGGCATGGTGGCAGGTGCCTGTAATCCTAACTACTCAAAAGGCTGAGGCAGGAGAATTGCCTGAACCCGAGATGCAGATGTAGTGAGCCAAAATCAGGCTACTGCACTCCAGCCTGGGCGACAGAGGGAGACCTTATCTTAAAAAGAAAAAAAAAGGCCGAGTGTGGTGGCTCACACCTGTAATCCCAGCACTTAGGGAGGCGGATTAAGAGGTCAGGAGATTCGAGACCATCCTGGCTAATATGGTGAAACCCCGTCTCTACTAAAAATACAAAAGAAAAAAAAAAATTAGCTGGGCATGGTGGTGCACACCTGTAGTTTTAGCTACTCGGTAGGCTGAAGCAGGAGAACGGCTTGACCCAGGAGGCAGAGGTTGCAGTGAGCCCAGATTGCGCCACTGCACTCTAGCTTGGCGACAGAGTGAGACTCTGTCTCAAAAACAAACAAACAAACCAAATAAAAACTGGAAAAAATGGTATTTGAGTTAAACTTTGAAAGATAGAATATGAATACTGTTTTAAGACTTTGCTGTTCTTACATCAGTTCAATAAAGAAAAATCAGAAATCAGGTAAGAAGAGTAAATTTATGTGACACACGATCTAGATGTAACCACTTACACTTTTAAAAAGATATATACAGATTGAGTATCTCTAATTCAAAAATCCAGGCCAGGCATGGTGGCTCACACCTGTAATCCCAGCACTTTGGGAGGCTGAGGCGGGTATATCACCTGAGGTCAGAAGTCCAAGACCAGCTTGGCCAACATGATAAAACCCTATCTCTACTAAAAATACAAAAATTAGCCAGGCATGGTGGCATGCGCCTGTAATCTCAGCTACTCCGGAGGCTGAGGCAGGAAAATCAGCTGAACCCGGGAGAAAGAGGTTGCTGTGGCCTGAGATCCAGCCTGGGAGACAGTGTGAGATTCTGTCTCAAAGAAAAAAAAAAAAAAAAAGCTGGATGCAATGGCTCACGCCTGTAATCCCAACACTTTGAGAGGCCAAGGCGGGTGGATCACCAGAGGTCAGGAGTTCAACACCAGCCTGGCCAAAATGGTGAAACCCCATCTCTACTAAAAATACAAAATTTAACTGAGCGTGGTGGTGGGCACCTGTAATCCCAGCCGCTTGGAAGGCTGAGGCAGGAGAATGGAGAATCGTTTGAACCCAGGGGGCTGAGATTGCCCTGAGCCAAGATTGTGCCACTGCACTCTAGCCTGGGCAACAGAGCAATGCTCCCTCTCAAAAAAATTAATTAATTAATTTTTAAAAATCTGAAATGTTCCAAAACTCAAAATTCTCCAAAATCTAACTTTTTTTTTTTTTTTCCTGAGACAAGAGTCTTGCTCTGTCACCAGGCACCAGGCTGGAGTGCAGTGGCGCGATCTCGGCTCACTGCATCTTGCCTCCTGGGTTCAAGCAGTTCTCCTGCCTCAGCCTCCCAAGTAGCTGGGACTACAGGCACGCACTACCATGCCCAGCTTTTTTATTTTAGCAGAGACGGGGTTTCACCATGTTGGCCGGGATGGTCTCGATCTCCCGACCTCGTGATCCACTTACCTCGGCCTCCCAAAGTTCTGGGATTACAAGCGTGAGCCACCACGCCCGGCCCCAAAATCTAACTTTTTGAGCACCAACATGACCCTCAAAGGAAATGCTCATTAAAGCATTTCAGATTTGGATTTTTGGACTAGGGATGCTAAAGTGGTAAGTATACATACGTAAAACACTATTTTTTATTCTCCTTTTGTTTCATTTAATACAGTGGTTGCCTTTCTATGTCATCTTACATTAGCATCAGTTTGCTACATGACATTCCATTGCAGAAACAAATCTTGTGATATCTTTAACTAGTCCTCTGTTGCTGGATGGTGCAATGAACATCTGTTAATACACATCTTTTGCTCATGTGTCTGATTATTTTAAGGTAAGATTTCAGCCTGTGGAAAGGGAATAAGTGCAAGCTTGAGCAGAGGAAAAGACACCTAAAAGAATAAGGCGAGTCTGGGAACAGTACAATAGTTTATTTTGGGGCATTGGACCCCTGTAGGCGAGAAATGCATACAGACATCTTACGATGATCCTTAAATGGAAGAGCAGTTTGAGAAGACTTAACCTCATTTAATTTTTTTTTTTTTTTTTTTTTTGAGACGGAGTCTCGCTCTGTTGCCCAGGCTAGAATCTCGGCTCACTGCAACCTCCGCCTCCCGGGTTCAAGCGATTCTCCCGCTTTAGCCTCCCGATTAGCTGGGATTACAGGCGCAAACCACCATGCCCGCCTACTTTTTGTATTTTTAGTAGAGACGGGGTTTCACCAAGTTGGCCAGGTTGGTCTTGAACTTCTGACCTCGAGTGATCCGTCCCTCTCGGCCTCCCAAAGTGCTGGGATTACAGGTGTGAACCACCACGCCCAGTCAATCTCATTTCATCTTAATGCCAGGCACTGTTCCTAAGACTTTTCTATGTATAATTTGTTTCAGTTGCAGGTACTGTTATTATTCTCATCTATAGGCCAGAAAGCTGAGGTACGAAGTTTAATTGCCCTGAGTTACTTACCTGCGTTAAAATCCGCACAGTCGGCAGAGCGTGGTGGCTCATGCCTGTAATCCGAACACTCTGGGAGGCCGAGGCGGGTGGATCACAAGGTCAGGAGTTCAAGACCAGCGTGGCCAAATGGTGAAACCCTGTCTCTACTAAAAATACAAAAATTAGCTGGGCGTGGTGGCGGCTGCCTGTAATCCCAGCTACTTGGGAGGCTGAGGCAGGAGAATTGCTTGAACCCGGGAGGCAGAGGTTGCAGTGAGCTGGTATCACGCCACTGCACTGGGCGACACAGCGAGACTCCGTCTAAAAAAAAAAAAAAAAAAAATCCACGCAGTCTGGCTCCAGATAATTATATCCACTTTGCAGTCAAGGAACCATGCTGAGACGTTGAGCTGAAAACCCAGGTCTCAGATTTCAAAGCTTTCTACACAAGAGTACATGGCGGCAGTAAAAATTAACGTGGGCTTGATCTATCCCTCCCATCCCCAAGAAAAGTAAAAAGCATGAGCTGAGACCACAGAAAACCTCCACGGATTCCTTATCCCCTAAATATAAGGGGCATTTAACGCTTAGCATTGCTGACTAGCAACCAGGCTTCAACTGTGAGGAGCCAGGCTCTAAAGCTTTGTAACTCAATTCCGAAAAGCGCGCGAGCCTCCGAGCGACACAACTTCCCGCCTTCCAGCCGGTTGCAGCCGGCTCAGCAGCAGCCTCTCCAAGCCGAGGAGGTGACGTCAGCCCGGTAATTGGGCCCGCCCTCAGGATCTCGCTGCGTCTGCACTCTCAGAATAACCAACGAGTCCCGAAATTAGCCCCGCCCACTGCCCCGGAAGTTAATGTGGAAGCCACACATCCCCTCCTCGGCCGGCAGGGGCGCAGCCATTTTAATTCATATCTGAGTGGGCGGTGGCGATTGGTGTTGGCGGTCAGGCTCTGCTGGGTAGGGGGTAACTTTACCGGTTTGGGGGTGGTTTTTAGTTTAATTTTTCTTTTCTAGCTTCCCATCGACGGTCAGTGCGCACGTGGTAATCAGCTGAGGCCATGTCAGGAGACGGAGCCACGGAGCAGGTGAGGAAGGAGAGTGGTGGGGCCTCGTGGCGACCTCTTCTCCACGTCTGTTCCTCCGACTGCTCCAGACATGTTCGCCTGAGGAAGGAATCGGGTCTAGTGAACCTTGGGGACAGGGTATAGAAGAGTAGTGGCAGTCGGGAGCAAAATCTGACTAAGAATTTAATGTTTTTTTACTTCTCCGTCTTAGGCATGAATACGAACAAATACTTGATTTAGACAATAGCCGGTAGGCTGATTCGTCCTATTTAAATTCATGGGACTACTCCGGTTGGGATGCTTTCCTTTGATATCGTTTTGGTATTAGGTTGGACAGGAATTGATTATTTAACGCCCACCCGCCGTTTTAGAAAAACTTGGCAATGTTTCTTTCACCCCGCCAAATATACTGTACCCAGAAATAGGTTACTAGTTTGTGAGACAAAGCTAATCTTGAGAAATAAGACTATTAGAGCGAGTGAAGAAAGAAGCAGTTCTGGTGAGGTTTTGGGAATTTTGTGGCTTTCTTTCGTTTTTTTCCTTTTCTCCCTTTTAGACACATTTCATTTCCGTTTTTCCAGCTACAGAAACATTACAGGTATATGATAAGTTGAAAATGAGAAGTCTGTTTTGGCCACTGTAAATAAAAACATCTGTTTTAGTACTAAATGTGAGTGACAAATATTTTAAAATATGCGTGACAAATATTTTAAAGTTCAGACTTTTAGATCAATGTGATTCGTTTCTTTTGCTCTTTGTATTCAGAATTTTGTAGGATAGTATTTGCCTTTTACTGTGAGAGAGGAAGCTAAATAGTTAAGAAAGATGCCATTAAATTTGTTTTTCGATCTAAGTCCTGGTGTGTTTAGATAAATACAGTTTCTAAAATGGAGGCTAGGTAGCCTGCAGTCTCAATTTCCTGAAATTTCCCATTGCCATAGCAACGACATGCACTTAGGTTTTCCTTTTTCAAGTTCCCTAGCTTATAACGTAGAAGATGTTATTGGAGGTTGACAGAGATGAGGCAAAACAGGAGTGTACCTATTGCATAGTCGTGTAAGACTATAGATTTCATTATACGGCTAAGTTTGACTAAATTGTTTTGTGTTTGCTCGAGGACTGGTTTCAGTCCAGAAATCTTCCCACTACTTACATTATGCATACTGCTTGCATGCCCAAGCATGCAAAGTCTTAAGATTATTATACCAAAACTGTTTACCCCTTTTCTAATCTCGTATTTGTTATCTAAAAGTGAAGGAGTAATAAACTGAGGTTTCATTGAGTTTCCGAAATTCATTGTTAATTCTTAAAATTTATCTAAAATTGTAAAGACGCAAATGTTACCATGACCTCTTGAATGTTTTAGAACTGTGGTGTTTCAGTGGGACAGATGGTGGTGACAATTTACAGAAAAATAATTTCCCCCAAAGGTTTTATTGTGCAAAGTTTAGAACATAGAGAATAGTTGAAAGCAAAGTGCAAAGAACACCTATAAGACAACTCTTCACCTGGAATCAGCAGTTGAAAGCCTTGCCATATTTGCTTTATCTCTCCATGCTAATTGATTGAGAACATGGTCTCTGTCACTCAGGCTGGAGTGCTGTGGCATATCACAGCTCACCACAGCCTCGACCTCCCTGGGCTATGTGACCTCTTTGGCCTCAGCCTCCTGAGTAGCTGGGACTATAGGCACATTCCACCATGCCCAGCTAATTTTTTTTTTTTTGGAGACGGAGTCTTGTTCTGTCTCCCATACTGGAGTGTAGTGGCACAATCTCGTTTCACTGTAGCCTCCATCTGCCGGGTTCAAGCGATTCCCCTGCCTCAGCCTCCCAAGTAGCTGGGATTACAGGTGCCCACCACCATGCATGGCTAATTATTGTATTTTAAGTAGAGATGGGGTTTCGCCACCTTGCCCAGGCTGGTCTCGAACTCCTGACCTTAAGTGATCTGCTAGCTTCCGCTTTCCAGAGTCCTGGAAATTACAGGTGTGAGCTACTATGCCTGGCTCAGTTTCTGTAATTTTTTTCTAGAGACAGGGATTCTCCATGTTGTCCAGCCTGGTCTCAAACTCCTGGGTTCAAGCGATCCACACACCTCGTGTCTCAAAGTGTTGGGATTACAGACAGGCACAATTACATGAGATTACATGGACCATGCCTGGTCCATGCATGTTTATTTGAAAGTATATTGACACATACTGCAGCCCCAAATATTTCAGCATTCTCATATAAGAGCAAAATGTTACATAGTCTCACCATACCATTTTCCCACCCAAGAAAATAATATTTCTAAAATCTAGTCCATATTCAAATTTACCCACATGACCCAAAAATGTGATTCTTTTTTTTTTTTTTTTTTTTTTCTTAACCAGAATTGAATCTAGATTTACATATTGAATCATTTGGTTATGTCTCTTAAGTAGTCCCGCCATTCTTCTCCTCCCCTGGGGCTGTTGTCTATTTGAAGAGTCAAGGACACTTACTGCTTTTCTGGATGTATTTGTTTTTTGTTGTTTGCTTGCTTTTGGTTTGGGTTGGGGGTTGATGATGTCATTCATCTTCTGGATTTCCTGAAAACTTTACAGTTAGGTCTATACTCAGCCTTTATATTTGTGTTAAGTAATTTTGGGTAGAATACTCAACATTATATCATTATATTATTACAGTAGCAGGCACTTCTGGGTTCTATTAGGATGGTTAAGTTTGATCACTTGGTTTGAGTGATCTTTTCATTGTTAAGGGTCATGTTCCCCTTTGCGGTTAATAATCTGTGAGTTGATACGATTTTCCTTAATCACCTTATACCTAGTTATCAATTTATAAACCTTGACTAAATCAGCTATTACATTGGAGGTAGCAAATGGTGGTTTTGTGTTTTGTTTTTGTATTTTAAAAAACCCACAATTCTATTCATCTGTGTCTGTTCACTGGCTCATACTTTTCTGCAAAAAAGATGTTTTTTACTCCCTAAAGATTAAGTATCGCTATGGATTCATGGATTTCTCTTAGTGTGTTAATATCGGTGATAGCCATTTTCCTTTTGCACGATCAACTTGTCCAAACCTTTTTGGTGGCTCCTATATCTTTTCCTTCAGTCTAAAAGACAGTTTTGACATCCGATTATCAACAAGGAAGTCTTCTTCATGTAGCCTTTTCTTTAACTTCTTAATAATACATTTCAAACATAAAAAAAAGTACAATATATGAAGTACCTGTCATAGAGCTTCAGTTTATAGCCAATCTTGTTTCTTCCATGACTTCATTTGCTTCTTCCACACCCATTACTTTGAAGTAAATCCTAGATATTGTATTCAGCTTCAACTAAAATAGTCATTAAATGACACTTTAAGAAGTTACTGATTGAAAATATGAATCAGCTGTCCATTGCTCGATGTTTAAGACAACAGTGAAAATCTGGAAGAGAGCATCCAAAATAACCTGAAATCATGGATGAGAAAAAGAAACTCAATGAAACTAAAGAATAAAAAGAAAAAATTAAAACCATTCTGAATCGTGGATTTTCTTTGGAAAAATGCAAAGGGATAGGGTGGAGAAAGAGTCCTACAAGATACAGGTGTAAATTTAGACTTTTAGTAGCATCGAAGTTCAAGTTTGTAGAATAAACCTGATAATATCTTAAATTTGTTACTATATGGATAGTCGTTTCTCTCCTGGTGCTAAGATTTGTGATTTGTGCTTCCCAACAGAGGGAAATGGTTGCAGACAAGCAAAATCACTGCTAAGGTTTACTGCTGTGATTTTTTTTTTTTTAAACTCTAGTAAGGAGTTTAATTTTGCATGTAGAGAGCTATTGAAATTACCTTATAGTGTTCAATGATACTCTTCTGACGTTCCTTGTTGTTTTTTGCCAGTTTAATGATGACAAAACTATTTGCATATAGGTTTACCCCCCCACCACCATATATGAATTCTGTGTGTAATTATGGCTGTATTATTCATTTCTTTTTTTTTTTTTTTAAGTGTTTGATTCAACTTTTGATCTCATTCTTTGGTTCATTTAACCTTGCCTACTACTCTTCTTACAACATTTAATATACTGTTATTTAAAGTTCTTCCATTGGGTTTTGAGCTTCTTGAGTTGCAGAGATGGCCGTATTTGTCTTTACACCTTAAAAAGACCTAAGGAATAATGCTTTGATACTTAAAGGTATTCAGTAAGTGAATGGATTAAGTTTGCATCTAGGCTGTATATATGCAATACATGATAAATTTCTCAAATAATTTAAACTATTGGGAAGACAGGTGCACAGTAATATTTGGGGCATAAGAGTGGATGGTTCTCTCCCCCAGTCTGTTTCCAGAGTGTGGTTGACTCTTAAAAGTTTTGTTGGATAAGAGGAAGGAAAGGAAAGTGTTTGGCCACATCCATTCGGTTTTTGTCTTTTTTTTTTTTTGAGACAGTCTTGCTCTGTCGCCCAGGCTGGAGTGTAGTGGCATGATCTTGGTTCACTGCAACCTCCGCCTCCTGGATTCAAGCGGTTTTCCTGCCTCAGCCTCCTGAGTAGCTGGGACACCACCGTGCCTGGCTAACTGGCCTCTTCAATTCATGTGAACCCTTAAGGCCCCAACATTTTGTTTTTCTACTCTTATAAATAATATTTCACTTTAAAAAAAATTAATTTATTTACTATTTACTACGAGGTCTCACTGTTCCCCAGGCTGGTCTTGAACTCCTGGACTCAAGTAATCCTCCCGCCTCAGCCTCCCAGACTGTTGGGATTACAGATCTGAGTCCAGCCATATTTCACTTTTTTTTTTTCAAGATGGAATCTTTGTCGCCTGGTCTGGAGTGCAGTGGAGCGATCTCAGCTGACTGCAACTTCCGTCTCCTGGGTTCTCCTGCCTCAGCTTCCACAGTAGCTGGAATTACAGGCACCCGCCACTATACCCAGCTAATTTTTTGTATTTTTTTTAGTAGAGATGATGTTTCACCATGTTGGTCAGGCTGGTTTTGAATTCCTGACCTCATGATTTGCCCGCCTCAGCCTCCCAAAGTGCTGGGATTGCAGACATGGGCCACCGCGCCTGGCCCATATTTCACCTTTTAAACAACATATAGCCTATCCTAGAATTAGGAAGGCCTAAAGTACAAGCAAAATGAACCTCAGCTTGGAAAAACTACATGACTCCAAGAAGCACAAATTAATTGCTGGCAGTTCTTAACAAAGGAACATTTAGGCTTATAAATTTGTGTTTTTAGTGAAAAATAATTTTGGGAAGATTTAGAAAATACGAGGAGTATGTGTTCTGTTATATACTTATTAATAAAGAAAGAAAAAGTTAAAACACCTACAGTGTTGAAACCTGAAACCTGGTTTATTTCGTTAGGTAAGCATTAGTACTTACAAACTATTTAGAAGTAACAGTATCGCCAGACGATTTTAGTCAAGGTGCATATGTGTAGGTGTTAGAAGAGGCAGAGAAGGAGCCTGGACAATGTGTTTTTTGGACTTATTTTTTTCTAAAATCTTTCTGTAACAGCTTTTCCTAGTTTTCTCCTATTAGTGATACTTATTTGATGTAACAGTTTTGGGCAGGCAAATGATTTGATCTTTATTGTTGATATTTCTTAGGAAACTGGAGCATATCAAATATTCTATTGGGAACAGTTATTCCTAAGAGCTCTGTGCTTAAAGAATGAGAGGTTTTTGTTTTTGAGACGGAGTCTGGCTCTGTAACCCAGGCTGGAGTGCAGCGGCATGATCTCTGCTCACTGCAACCTCCGCTTCCCGTGTTCAACTGATTCTCCTGCCTTAGCCTCCTAAGTAGCTAGGATTACAGGCATGTGCCACCACACCTGGCTAATTTTTGTATTTTTAGTAGAGATGGGGTTTCACCATCTTGGTCAGGCTGGTCTCAAACTCCTGACCTCGTGATCCACCTGCCTTGGCCTCCCAAATTTGAGATTGCGTGAGCCACTGCACCCGGCCTGAACGTTGGATTTTTCTTAGTAATACAACAGAAAGGTACTGTGTTAGGCAGTATTGCATTCTTTCAACATTATTTCAGGGAATGTAGGCGTTGACATCCCAGATAGACCTTCAGAAGGGCAAAATCTATATTTGGATGTTTTACCTATTAATTGGACAATTGCACATACCAATTAATGATTTTAAGCTTTTTTTTTTTTAAATCTTCGATTTAGTGACAGTGATTTTAAGCTTTTCTACCATGTCTCTAAATCTTTCTATTTAGATAGGACCTACTTGCGAATTTGAGTCTTTTTGTTTTGTTTTGTTGAACAGTTGGTAATGGTGTGAGAATTGGGCTAAAAAGGGGATTTGAGTTCACAGTTGTTTAAACTATTTTTAGATTAATGGACAACTTAGGATACATAGTAAATATTGAATAAAATCAGAAGGGCAAAGCTATGTGTCCTAATTAATGTTTTTCTAATGTTTGGCTTAGTTTATTTAGTGAATTAAGTCTGGATTACTCATATTTGAAAGAAGTCTCATCTTTTAAATTCCAAAAGGTTAAGATTTTAATTTATATTTTGTAGTTCTTTGTTTCCTAGGGGATGAATATGCAAGTTTACTAAGCAGATAATGGTAAATATAATTATTTGAACCAGTATGTTAAGCCAAGATCTTTTTTTTTTAAGTTTTTGAGTTGTTTGTATGTTTAGATTTTTAATCTCTGGAAGATTTGAAGGGATTATTTTTGTTTGTATTGGAGGGTATGTGTTCAGTTTTATTCACAACAAACATGGAGTTGGGTTTGGTTGTATTGGTAAGGGAACACAACTAAGCTGACATCTGGTCCTAGTGTCTGGTCTCAGTGTCACATATAGTGCTTTATTCTCTCTCTCTCCTTTTTTTTTTTTTTTTTTTTTTTTTTTTGTTTTTGAGACAGGGTTTCACCTTGTTGGCCAGACTGGTTTCGAACTCCTGACCTCAGGTGATTCACCAGCCTTGGCCTCCCAGAGTGCTGAGATTACAGGTGTGAGCCACCGCCTGGCTTTAGTACTTTATTCGCTAGGCATATGAATGGAATCAATTAAGTTACTGAAGTCTCAGCCAGGCACAATGGCTCACACCTATAATCCCAGCATTTTGGGAGGCTGAGGCTACTGGATCACTTGAGATCAGGAGTTCGAGACCAGCCTGGCCAGTAATGGGTAAAACCCCATCTCTACTAACAATACAAAAATTAACTGGGCATGGTGGTGGATGCCTGTAATCCCAGCTACTTGGAAGGCTGAGGCAGGAGAATCGCTTGAACCCAGGAGGCAGCGGTTGCAGTAAGCCAGGATCCTGTCACTGCACTCCCACCTGGGCGACAGAGTGAGACTTCGTCTCAAGAAAAAAGAAAGTCTTACAGAGTGCTACTCAGTTCTACTTTTAATTTTGGAAAAAAGTTAACCACAGAGAGAGTCTTAAGACTTCATATATATAGTATATGCAGTTTTCTTAATATTTTAGCAAAAAATTCACTTGGAATGACAAGTTTGTTGCCACCTTATTTTTAATGAAACATGACATTGGAAAACATTTGTGGAACAGATAGATGAGGTGGTACATATTTCTTAAAGTGGAGTCCATGGCCCATTTGTGTCATAATTAGGTGTTTTATAAAAGCATAGATACCTAGACTTTAATTTCAAACCTAACTGTAAGTGGAGCTGAGAATCTCCATTTGAAACAGGTACCACAGTGGTTGTTATGTGAGTAAAAGCTTGCAAACCACAGAGTTTACCTGGACCTTAGAAGTTGTTTTAAAATACATTCTTGATAAATAAGTGGAGGGGGAAAAATGGCAGATATTTGAGGATGGCATTTTACTGACTTTTCCTGCCCACATGCTGCCCACCCCCACTATATTTAGTTATTACCCTGAATAGTGAGAAATAGTCATAAAACCAGGATGGAGACTCAGCTCCGCTTGTTCTGTTGGTCATAGTGAAAAGTTTAAATGATCCTAAATATTTCAGTCTTCCATCTTTCTCACCCTTGTATTCATACTTCTGTGTTATCACTTTAACTGATCCCTACTTAGAAAGAGAGAATTATCTTTCTTTTTCTTTTTTTTTTTGAGACCACGTCTCATTCTGTTGCCCAGGCTGGAGTGTGTGGAGTGCATTGGTGTGATCATGGCTCACCACAGCCTCAACGTCCTGGGCTCAAGGACTCCTCCCACTTCAGCCTCTGGAAGTTCTAGGATTACAGGTGTGAACCACTGCACCCAGCCTTAAATTATATTATTATTTCAGTCACTAATGTGATAAGTGTCTGTCACCTCTCATCCCACCCTCGCATTAACAACCTCATAATAAAAGTTGTGGGCTCATATAGAAAGAACGTGGTTAGGAGTTTCAATAAAGCATAACACATGGAGCTTTTCAGAGGCTGCATCACCTATCCACAATTATATGTAAAGCCTATTAAAAATAGTCTTTCCTTCCTTTTCCAACTATATAACTGTGAGGCTGAAATTTCTTCATCTAAAACAATATATACAGATTGAAAGAAGCAGGTAATGTCTTCTATTCAACCAGACATTTAAAAGATCCTGAAAATGGAAAGTGGTGCCATTCTTTTTACTTTTTATTTTTTTTGAGAAATTTTCTTTGGTAAAATATTTATATATTGATATTTAAGGAATTTATTAATTTTAAATGAATTAAATACTTTAATTTTTTGTTTTAATTTCTAATATAAGTAGTGATAGAATTCCTTTGGGTACCTCAATTTTTAAGAGTATAAAGCAATCCTTTACAAAAAGTTTGAGAATAGTTAGAATAGTAAATGGTGCCTCTGAAGCCAAGATCGTAAGTTCTATTTCTCTGAGTGAGTTAGCTTCACATAACGGAAGGTTAAACATGGGAAGTAGCAAGCCAACCCACAGAATAGGAGAAAATTTTTGCAAATCATGTCTGATAAGGGACTTATAACTCTTAGCATGTAACATTCATTAATGAAAAAACCCAGCCAGGTGTGGTTGTGCACGCCTATAGTCCCAGTTACTTGGGAGGCTGAGGCAGGAGTTCAAGTCCAGCCTGAGCAACATAGCAAAACTCTACCTCTAAAAAGTAATAATAATAAGTCCAGTGTTTATTTCATTTATTATTTTTTTGAGACGTAGTCTCGCTCTGTTGCCCAGCCTGCAGTGCAGTGGCACAATCTTGGCTCAATACAGCCTCTGCCTCCCGGGCTTAAGGGATCCTCTCACCTTAGCCTCCTGAGTAGGTGGGATTACAGGTGCCTGCCAGCACACCCAGCTAATTTTTTGTATTTTTAGTAGAGAATGAGTTTTACCATGTGGGCCAGGCTGGTCTCAAACTCTTGGTAAGTCCAGTTTTTAAATGGGCAAAATATTTGAACAGACATATCTCCAAAGATGTACAAATGTCCAATAAGAAAATGAAAAGACGCTCTACTTCTATAGCCATCAGAGAAATGTAACTCAAAACAACGAGATATCAGTTCACACCCACTAGGATGGCTGTAATCAAAAAGATAGATAATATCAAATGTTGATAAGGATATGGAGAAATTAGAACCGTTTATACACTGGAAATGTAAAATAATACAGCCCCCTTAAAGTCCGGTAGTTCTGGCCCGGTGTAGTGGCTCACGCCTATAATCCCAGCAGTTTGGTAGGCTGAGATGGGCGGATCATGAGGTCAGGAGATCAAGACCATCCTGGCTAACACGGTGAAACTCAGTCTCTACTAAAAATACAAAAAAAATTAGCCAGTCATGGTGGCATACACCTGTAATCCCAGATAGGAGGCTGAGGCAGGAAAATCGCTTGAACCCAGGAGGTAGAGGTTGCAGTGAGCCAAGATTGTGCCACTGTACTCCAGCCTAGGTGACAGAGCGAGACTCTGTCTCAAAAAAAAAAGTCTGGTAGTTCTTCAGAATGTTAAACATAGAGTTACTACATTACTTAGCAATTCCATTTGTAGGTATATATTCAAGAAAAAGGAAAACACACGAAATGAACTCCACAGAGAAATCTTAAACACTAAGGTTCATAGTAACATTATTAGTAATAGCCAAAATTGGAAACAGTCCAAGGTCTATCAGCTGATACATGAATAAATTAAATGTAGGATATGCACATAATGGAATATCGTCGGAAGAAAAGTACTTAATATATGCAAAAACATGAAGTTTGAAACATGCTAACTGAAAGCCAAAAACAAGGCCAGTTATGGTAGCTCACAGCTGTAATCCCAATACTTTTAGAGGCTGAGGCAGGTGGATTGCTTGAGCCCAGGAGTTCAAGACCAGCCTGAACAATATAGCAAAACCTCATCTCTATAAAAAAGATATATAAAAATTAGCTGGGCATGGTGGCACATGCCTGTAGTCCATTATCAGGAGGCCTAGGTGGGAGGATCGATTGAGCCCGGGAGGTTGAGGCTGCAGTGGGCTGTGATTGTGCCACTGCATTTCAGCCTGGTAACAGAGAAAGCTAGAAACAAAAGGAACACATTGTATGATTACATTAAATATGGGCACGTCCCCAGAGACAAAGTAGATTAGTAGTTGCCTGGGGCTCAGGGATTGAAGAGAAATGGGAGTGACTGCTAACAGGTATAGATTTTTTTGGGAGGGGGGTGATAAAATGTTTTAAATTTGTGATGGTTCTGTAAACTTGAGTATATTCAAAAATAAAAACAATTGAGTTATACACTTTAGATGGGTGAATTGTATGTGAATCACTTCTCAGTAAAGCCAGTACTAAAAAAGAAACTATAAAGGGTTAAACACGTAATATGCTTACCCTAGTATCAAACTTTTTTTTTGGAGACAGGACCTGGCAGTGGTATGATCTTGGTTCACTGCAACCAACACCTCCTAGGCTCAATCCATCCTCCCACTTCAGCCTCCCAAGTAGCTGGGGTTACAGATGCTTGCCACCACACCCAGCTAATTTTTGTAGAGGTGGGGTTTTGCCATGTTGCCAGGCTGATCTCCAGCTCCTGAGCTCAAGTGATCCACCTGCCTCAGCCTCCCAAAGGGCTGGGATTATAAGCGTGAGCCACTGTGCCTGGCCCCTACCTTCTTTCTTTTAGCCGGTTGTACATGGTTGTGTTATTCACAGAGAAGATAAAATTAAGTCATTGGTAATGTATATGCCTTGATAACTAGTCCAGTTTTTGCTCTACTCCTTTGATTTAGGGTCCCCCGCCTGTTCCCCATTTACATCTCCTGAAGAATGATATTGGGATTATAGGTTGTTATTTCAAAAGTAGAAGCTGGATTTTGATGTAACTGATACTTCTGCTAATTCCACAGGTATCTGGATAGGATTTTAGGGGTTCTGTTAAATTGGATGGGGGAAAACACTATTTCACTAACCACTAATTTACAGAGGTAAGAGTGTTAGCATCAGCACTCATCGCTCATGTAGTGAATTGGCCCCCTAGAGCTTGTTATTTCATGTGTTAAGTATATATTACTATAAAAAACTTCGGAGCGGCTGGGCACAGTAGCTCACTCCTGTAATCCCAGCACTTTGGGAGGCTGAGGCAGGTGGATCACAAGGTCAGGATTCAAGACCAGCCTGGTCAACATGGTGAAACCCCGTCTCTACCAAAAATACAAAAATTAGCTGGGTATGGTGGCACATTCCTATAATCCCAGCTACTCGGGAGGTTGAGGCAGGTGAATTACTTGAACTGGGACCCCGGAGATGGAGGTTGCAGTGAGCCGAAATCGCCACCACTGCACTCCAGCCTAGGCTACAGAGCGAGACTCTGTCTTAAAAAAAAAAAAAGGAGCGAGGAGTGGTGGTGCACCCCTTGTAGTCCTAGCTACTTGGGAGGCTGAGGCTGGAGGATCACTGCAGCCCAGGAGCTCTAGGCCAGCAATATAGAGAGAGCCTATCTTTTTTTAAAAAAACAGCAACAACATGCATATATACACAAACTTTTGTTTTTTTGGAAATCCCTCAAAATTTATGTATTTAAATTGTTCTGAGAAAAGGCTCATAGACTTCACTAGACTGCAGAAAGTTTCTGTGGCACCAAAGTAAGGAGCAACTAGAGAGCCATAGTTTGTTTTCTTTTTCTCTTTCTTTTTTTTTTTTTTTGGAGTCTCACTCTGATACCCAGGCGGGAGTACAGTGACACAGTCTCGGCTCAATGCAGCTTCTGCCTCTCAGGTTCAAGAGACTCTCCCACCTCAGCCTCATGCCCAGCTGATTTTTATATTTTTAGTAGAGACGGGGTGTCACCATGTTTGTCAGGCTGGTCTTGAACTCCTGACCTGAAGTGATCCACCTGCCTCAGCCTCCCAAAGTTGTTGGGATTACAGGCATGAGCCACTGTGCCTGGCGAGCCATGGTTTTCAACTAGGACTGCTGCACGTTAGAATTACTTGAAAAATTTTTAAAAAAACATTGATGGTATGTACATTCCTAGAGATTCAGGTTTAGTTGATTGAGGGTGAGGCTTGAACATCTTTTTAAAATCTCCTTCCCTTAGGTGATTCTAATGCAGATCAAGATTGAAAATCACTAAAGGGTGGCTCATTTAATGTATTAAGGAGAAATGTATACATCTTACTGTGATTATGCTTGGTCAGATAGCAGATCAGATTCTATCTTCTGAGTTTCTCTGTTCTTTTACAGATTATATGGTATACGTTATCTGATTTGGTAGGTTAATTTCAGCAAGTGAGCCTTGAGCTCCAGAATACCTATGAACACTGTAAAGTAATTTAAATAGCTCTCTTAAGTGCAAAATTGACCTTACCAACAAGAGTATAAAAGCAATAATAGAAATAAACCTTGGTAGTGATTCTGCTTGTCTACAATCCTTTCCTTCTTTCAGAGGGCAAAAAAATCACAAATCTTAGTACCAAGAGAAAAACAACCATATATTTAGTAACAAATTTGAGATTTTATCAGATTTATTCTTCGATGGTACTGAAAGGCTAAAATAAATTGACAATTCATAGCTTGTAAGATTCTTTGTCTGCCCCGTCCCCTGGCATTTTTCCAAAGCTAATCCATGTTTCAGAGTGGTTTGGGGTGTTTGTTATCACTGATTACCTAAAGCAGTTCAAGTATAGATGAACTGTTTTTTGGTTCCCGTATCAGTTTTACTTCTTAATCGTTATCATTTTGTAATCGAGATCTCAGGACTGAAATTCTAGTTTACTTAAAATTTCTTTTTTTTTTTTTTTTGGAAATGGAGTCTCGCTCTGTTGCCCAGGCTGGAGTGCAGTGGCGCTATCTTGGCTCCCTGCAACCTCCGCTTCCCAGTTTCAAGTGATTATCCTGCCTCAGCCTCCCGAGTAGCTGGAACTACAGGCATGTGCCACCATGCCTGGCTGATTTTTATATTTTTAGTAGAGGTGGGGTTTCACTATGTTGTCCAGGCTGATCTCAAGCTACTGACCTTGTGACCTGCCTGCCTCAGCCTCCCAAAGTGCTGGGATTTCAGACGTAAGCCACCTCGAGTGGCCCCCTTTTTTTTTAAGAGCTGGTGTCTTGCTGTCACCCAGGCTGGAGTGCAGTGGCACAATTTTAGCTCACTGCAACCTTGAACTCCTGGGCTCAAGCAATCCTCCTGCCTCAGCTTCCCAAGTAGCTAGGACTACAGGTGCCTGCTGCCATGCCTGGCTAAGTTGTTTTTGTTTTGTTTTGGTAGAGGCGCAGTCTTACTGTGTTGCTCAGGCTGGTCTTCTGGTCTTAAGGAGTCCTCCTGCCTCAGCCTCCCTAGTAGCTAGAGCTGCAGGTACACACCTCCATGCCTGGCTAAAAAATTTTTTCGTAGAGAGGGGTCACACTATGTGCCCACCTGCTATTGAACTCCTGCCCTCAACCAGTCCTCATGCCTTGACCTTTCAAAGTGCTAGGATTACAGGCATGAGCTACTATGCCTGGCCGAAAATTTATTTTATTTTTTTTCAAGAAGTAAACCCTTTGAAAGAATTATTTATTTTGATGTGTATCTCAAGGGCCACTACAATGTCTAACACATACTAGGCATTGAGTGAATATTTCTCAGGTGAATAAGAAAAATTCAAACAAACCAGAAGGGTATATGACATAGTAAGTGTATGTGTCGTTTGCATATCTCCCTGCTTACCATCATTTTTTTTTTAACCTAATATGGAGATTTCCATGTGGCTACCTGCCATGCCTTTTTTTTTTTTTTTGAGACAGAGTCTTGCTCTGTCGTCAGGCTGGAGTACAGTGGCACGATCTCTGCTCACTGCAACCTCCGCTTCCCAGGTTCAAGTGATTCTCCTACCTCAGCCTCCTGAGTAGCTGGGCTTACAGTCGCCCACCACTGTGTCCAGCTAATTTTTGTATTTTTAGTGGAGACAGGGTTTCACCATGTTGGCCAGGGTGGTCTTGATCTCCTGAACTCATGATCCACCCACCTTGGCCTCCCAAAGTGCTGGGGTTATAGGCGTGAGCCACCTTGCCCGGTGCCTTTTTTTCTTAAAGTGACTACAAATTCCATAATTTAACTGGTCCTTTCATATATTTATTTATTTTATTTGAACACAAAGAGACAGGGTTTTATTCTGTTACCCAGGGTAGAGTGTAGTGGTGTGATTATAGCTCACTGCAGCCTTGAACTCCTGGGGTGCAGTCTTTCCACCTTAGCCTCCTGAGTAGCTGGGACTATAGGCATGTACCACCACATCTGGCTATACATAGTTATTTAATTTATTTTCAGTCTTGTGTAACTACAGTCTAGCAGCTGATTTTCATTACATCTTTTTGTGTACACGTGCAGTAGGGTGTTACTAGAAGTGGAATTCAGAATCAGACATTTATATTAAACATTGATCAGTTTCTACTTGCCTTTGCTAACATTATGAGAATATCTTTTTCTGCTTATCCCCACCAGTGTAATTTAATTATAAAATGTTGGATCTCTGTTTTATATTTACATTTCTTTTGAGTGTTTAAAAAGTTAATTGTTCTATAAACTGTTCATATGCTTTGCCCATTTTTTAATTTTTAAAATTTTTATTAAAAAAATTTTTTTTTTGACACAGACTCTTACTCTGTCACCCAGGTTGGAGAGCAGTGGTACAATCATGGCTCAATCTCCTGGGCTCAGGTGATCCTCCCACCTCAGCCTCCCAAGTAGGTGGGACCACAGGCACATGCCACCATGCCCAGCTAATTCTTTGTATTTTTTATAAAGACAGGGTTTCGCCATATTGCCTAGGTTAGTCTCAAATTCCTGGGCTCAAACAGTCCTCCTGCCCCCGCCTCAAAGTGCTGAGATTGCAGGTGTTAGCCTCTATATCTGCTTGCATTTTGTTTTTGAACCACTGGTGTTTTTTTGATTGTACTTTAATAAATTTAGTATATGTGTCATGTGTTGGAGGTTTTTTTTATGTTTGTCTTTTGATTTTGGTACTTTTCTCATGCGCAAATTTTAACTTACCATGTAAGTTTACTCTTTAAAGGCTTTTTTTTTTTTTTTTTTTTTTTTTTAGGCAGAGTTT
>CAUYLG010069825.1:0-29337 GCA_963573385.1 Cacajao melanocephalus
TGAGCTTAGTCAGTGCCTTGCTGGAGGGAAGAACAGGGGCTGAGTAGACACAGAGGGAAGCCCTAGCTGGGGGATTAGAGGTGGCTTTCCAAAGGTGGTGACCTCCATATGGGGACCTGCCACTCCCTAGCCAGGCATTCCAGCTTCTCAGCCTGGCCCCTGCTCCTTCCCAGCCAGTCCCGCTGCAGCCCAGCCCAGCAAAGAACACGTGCTTGGTACGTCTGTTGAATGGAAAAACCTATAGAGCAACAAGGCTACAAAAGCTGAACAAAACTGCCCACTTAGGACGGGCACGGTGGCTCACACCTGTAATCCTAGCACTTTGGGAGGCCAAGAAAGGTGGTTCACCTGAGGTTAGGAGTTCGAGACCAGCCTGGCCAACATGGTGAAACCCTGTCTCTACTAAATATAAAAAAAAAATTAGGCGTTACAGGCATGTGCCTGTAACCTCAGCTACCCAGGAGGCTGAGGCAGGAGAATCGCTGGAACCTAGGAGGCAGAGGTTGCAGTGAGCTGAGATCGTGCCACTGCACTCCAGCCTGGGTGACAGAGTGAGACTCTGTCTCCAAAAAAAAAAAAAATTGCCCACTTGCACAAATACAAAGAAAAGGTTATCAAGAGCAAAACATGAGCTTTTTCTCCCAAGGGTGAAATATGAAAAGAAGTGAAATCTGTGGTTGTGGGAAGGAGGTTTAGGCTACTCTGAAGAGAGGGGTCTCCATTAGCTGAAAGGCACTAGGGATAAGAGCATCTGCAAGATCCATCCTAGCGGCAAGAGGAGCCCTCCTCGGCCCCTGCCCCAGCAGGCCCCCACTCCTTCTCCCTGGGCCTTGGCACCTGCCCCCAGCTGCTGCACTCCCTCCATCTCATCCAGGGAAATCTTTCTAAAATGACAATCTGAACATGCCCCTGCGGTACCTGAAATCATGCAGGGCCTTCCCATGATCAGCCCACATGTTTGACACTTCTCCCCTGCTCTAAAACTCTCCATGGCTCCCCTCTACCAGCAGGATTATGTCTGGTCTCCCCACCATGACCCTCAAGGGCCTGTGTGATTTGGCCTGGCCCATGTCTCCAAGCTATACTTACCTCACCACCCCACCCCTCTCTGTGCCCCGGCCACCTTGGCTTCTTACTGGTCACTGAACCTGCACCCTCCGGCTCCTGTGTTGTCCCCCTGTCCTCAGCGCTGTGGTTCCTCTTGGCCCAGCTGACTCCTACACGCCCTCCCGATGCCTGTCCTGCCTCCTTGGTGACCCCACAGGTCCCTGAGTGGCCCCCACCAGTGCTCTTACCCCAGAACCCAGGAGAGCCTTAGAAGCAGGCTGTGTCCCCAGCACCCATCCCCAGCAACTTCATACCTATTTGTTATCCCCATAAATGGAAGGGATGAATGGCCTACAGTCCATCATCGTGACAAGACCAGGCCCTGGGACCCCAACCAGGAGCCTGTCAGTCCCCCTCACATCTCTCTGCCCTTGCGAGATGGGTGCTGATGTTATTTCTCAAGAACCTGCTGTGCCAGGCAGGTTGCATGGGCTGCTTCCTCTGATGCTCACAATGGCCTGGGAGTGGGTGGCATCGTTCCCATTCAACGAATGAGGAACCAGAGCCCAGGGAAGAGAAGGACCAGTCTGGAGCCAGACAGTAGCCCCATGGCTTCTGTGGTGCAGAGGGATCCGGGGCAGCCTGGCTGACTCCAGAGCACATGCTCCTCCCCACAGCACCCCAAGGCCTGGGGCTTGACTGGTCAGGGCAGGTACCAAGGGTGGTAAGGATTCCAGGCAGGTCAGAGGTGGGCAGGACCTTGAGGCAGGCCCTGGGGAGAGGGGCCCTGAAGACCGTCTTCTGGCCAAGTCATCACCCCTTCCTCCTCACCGTGGCTCTGCCCTCACCACCCTCCCTTGGATGGCGGGGCAGCCTCCTGCTGGCCCCACTGCCTCCAGGCTCTCCTTTTCTGACTGCCAGACCCACCCCCTTTCCCAAATCCCTGGTCTGCCCCTCCTTCCTGGTTGGCCCCCTCCCCTCAGGCTCTGACCCCTCTCCCCTCTGACCCAGAAGACAGAGCCCAGGCCATTCTGTCTGCCTTTGAGGCCCCTCCTGGCCTGGCCCTGATGTCCCAGCCTCCTCAGCCCTAACATTCCATTCCCAAGCCCCATATAGCCCCATGCAGTGGGGCCCTGTGCTGAGGGTGAGGGGCACAGAAGATGGTACATGAGCTGGCTTGTTTATTAGCAAAGTCTTAGAGACACAGTAAGGCACGGAGTCCAGGAAGGGGACAGGGTACCCTGGGGGATGTGACCCCCAGGGCCTCAGTGCTGGACGCCCCATCCTGGTGGGAGCTCTCCACTCTCCGGCGGCTCTGAGCAGCCCTCTCCAGCAGCCCTTTCATCCCAAGATGCTGAGTATGGGCAACAGGGAGGAGGGGAAGGAAGAGGCAGCTCCACCCTGTGGGTGGTGGGAGGGTGGGGCTCGGCGGGAGCCTGATGCTCCGGAGACCCTGAAGGCACTAAGACTAGAGGCCCCGGCTCAGAGGCAGGTCCTTGAGCTGGGGCAGGGGTGGAGGCTCAGCCTGGCTGATGGGTATGGGGAGGGGGCAGGTTGGCTATCTCTGAGCCCAGAGGCACCAGGTGGCAGGCGGCACCAGGTGGCAGGCTGTGGGGGCTGCCTCAGCTGAAGTCGCGGTTGGGCAGGAGGAGCGGGGCTACCAGGGTCCACAGGTAGAGGAGCAGCCCCGCCCAGCTGGTGCAGATCTTCACCCACACGGCGGTCCACGTGCTAATCATCTTCCGGGTCTCGCCAGGCCTGGAACACACCATCTTCCCCATGAGCCTGGCTCCCAGTCTTGTGACTTCCGTCTTGGCCCCTGGCCTTATGACCCAGTGTGACCCCTGACTTCAACTCTGGCTCTTCCCCTGTTACTCCAGTCCCTGTCTGTGACATTTTAACACCTGGCCTTCTGACCTTGGACATAGCTCCTGACGTCAATTCCCATCTTGAGCCCAGTGTTAGTCCATGACATCGTGACCTGACTCCTGGTCTCCAACCTTGTGATCCGAATTCCGGGACCTCAATCCTAGCCTCTGAACTTGGGACCCTGGAGCTCCTGGCCTTAGTCCTGACCGCTACCCTTGACTCTGACCCTTGATCCTGTAACTTAGGGGTGGCCCCTGACCTTATTACAGTCATTTAGCTCCTTGACCTTGCCACTTCAATCCTGGCTTTATGGCCTCCTACTCTCAATTTTAATTTTAACCGAATGACTGCATTTGTGACTCTAAATGACCACAGTCCCAGCCCTAGACCTCATGACTTCTATCCTTGACCTTGTAACGTTGGCTCGGATTTCCACCCCCTAATCCTAACCCTCCAACCATGAAGCCCCAATCTGACCGCATGACCCCTGATTTGTAAGCCCCGCCTCCCCGCACAGGCCCAGCCCCAGCTGCTGTGCTTCCCCCATCTCAGTCTCCTAGCGAAGGCGCAGGAGGTGAACAGATGAAGAAGGCACTGCTGGGGAAACTGGGGCAGGGAAGCGGCAGGCTCTGTGGAGGGTCCTCGATAGACACCCCCACCCCCAAGCCTTCAGCAGACATCAGGAAAAGCCAGTGAGGGGCCGCAGGAGAGATGTATGGACCTGCACCCCGGGCCCCGGGCTCTGTCCATGCCCCGCTGGGCTACGTACTTGTACCAGTTGGTGAGCGTCATCATGATGTGCAGCGAGGCCAGCACCAGGCAGAAGTGGAAGAAGGAGTAGCTGTAGGTGACACCGTCCTGCTCGTTGTCAAAGGCCCGGCCCTCACAGGCTGCCAGCTCCTGCTGCTGCTGCTGCGTGGCCTGTAGCATGGGTGGGTTCTCCTCGGTCTGCATCAGGCTGTTCACCTGCCGGTGGTCCGAGGAACGCAGACTGCAGGGGAGGGAGGAAGTCGGGCAAATGGATAGCCCTGGCGTCGGTCATAACACTTGACACAAGTGGTCTCAGAGCCTCGGAGGCCAGTGACCTGGTTACTGGGCCCAGGGGTTAACAAACAGCTTTGCTTCTCAACTCTACCTCTACCTGACTCCCATTTTCTGTGTGACCTTGAGCAAGACACTTAACCTCTCTGAGTCTTTGATTCTTTGTCTGTGAAATCAGGGATAATCGTACCTCCTTTAGAGGGCTGCTGGGAGGACTGGATGGAATAATGGTGTAAAGTCTCCAGCATAGTGCTTGACACAGAATATAAATTCAATAAATAGCCACTATGGTTATGGTAGTTCCTTTGCCATTTCCATAAACACGTGTTGAGCACCTAATGCTACAAAGCACCATACCAGGTCCTACATCCACTAAGAATGTTAATAATTAATAGTGCTCGTTTGCCATTAATTTTCAGTTTCCATTTTATTAGTGTCAGGTGGTTTTACCAATGGCCTCCCTTTCCTTCATGCTTACACTAAAAAAAGAAAAGAACAACAGTAACGATTGTATGCCATTGCTTTTCTGCGATAAGCTTTCATGTTTTTAACAGAATTTGAGTTTGAGACAAAATTTTTTGAAAAACCAACTTGCATTTCAAAAAAAAAAAAAAAGGAGAGCTAGATTCCAGCCCCCTCCCAGCAAACTGAGAAATCACTCCTTGCTGTGCTCCCATGGGTCCTAACCACCAAATATTGTATGGATATCTCTGCACGTGAACCCACACTGGGCTCACGTGCAGAGGCCCAGCCCTCATGGGTTGTATATGCTTCTTTGCTGCCTGTGCTGTGTGTCTCAGCAGTGCAGGTGCCAGGGAGCTGTGGGTGTGGAAGCAGCAGGAAGCACAGCTGGGACAGGTCAGGGAGGGGAAGGGATAGAGAACCAGGGGCAGAGAAAGTGCCGAGCTCCTTGGCCACCAGCCACCATGAGCTCATGGCCTCCTCCTTGGGTCTCAGTTTCCCGATCTGTAAAATGAAGGCAATCAGGCCAGGAGTGATATACCCTCATAATCCAAACACTTTGGCAGGCTGAGGCAGGAGAATTGCTTGGGCCCAGGAGTTCAAGGCCAGCCTGGGCAACACAGTGCCTTTACAGAAAAAAAAAAAAAAAAGGTTTTTAAGTAGCTGGGCATGGTGGCGTGCACCTGTAATCCCAGTGACTCAGGAGGCTGAGGTGGGAGGATCGCTTGAGCCCAAAAGTTTGAGGCTACAGTGAGAGGGGAAGGGAGGGGAAAAGAGGGGAAGGGAAGGGAGGGGAGGGGAGGGGAGGGAAGGGAAAAAGAAAAGAAAAAAGACAAGACAGAGGTAATTCAAGCCTTTCCAGCTTGAAAAGGAATCAAATGTAATAAAGAAGACAGACGTTTATGAACTGTGCAGAATTGAATTGGAGAAAATGTTTTGAAAAATGCCAAAACAGAATAAAATGTGAAAGAGTCTTAAAATGTTCTAGCCCAGGGGCCCAGAGGCAGGCGTGCTATTGGAACTGGGAAGGATGGATGGGGGAGATCAGAGGAGCAGAGCCAAGATTTCCTTTAGAGTTAAGAGCAGATGGAAAGTGGCACTTAGAGAAATGCAGGGCCACAGGGAGGCAAACTCAGGGTCTGCCAGATTCAGTGTAAACAATAATTAAACCTAAAATTATAATCTAGTGACTCATAAGAACAGCCACTCACAGCTACCTAGTTGTGCAAATGTTCACAATACTATGTTCATACTAATATACAAATACGCAAATAACATGCAACACTTATTTGGCAAACTCCCGGACTCAAGCGATCCTCCCACCTCAGCCTCCTGAATCACTGGGACTACAGGTGCACACCACCATGCCTGGCTAATTAAAAAACCTTTTTTTCTGTAGAGGCACTGTTGCCCAGGCTGACCTTGATCTCCTGGGCCCAGGCAATCCTCCTGCCTCAGCCTGCCAGTGTTTGGATGACAAATAACTTACTACTTGCCAAGTTCCTAAGTGTTTTTGTTTTGGTTTGTTAATTTTCAAAAAGAGATGGGGTCTCACTATGTTGCCCAGGCTGGTCTCAAACTCCTGGGCCCAGGAGATCCTCCCACCTTGACCTCCCAATGTGCTAGGATTACATATGTGAGCCACCACACCTGGCCCCTAAGTGTTTTACACATACGGATTCATCTATGGCTCTTCAACACTCCAATGAGGGAGGTATTATTTTATCTCTATTTTGCAGATAAGGAAATTGAGGCTTAGAGAGGTTTTTGTTTGGTTTGGTTTGGTTTGTTTTGTTTTTTTCTTCACCCAAGATCACACAGCGAGGAAGTGGCAAGGCCAGGCTCAAATGCAGGCAGTCTGGCTGCATAGACCACATGGATAAGCACCTACTAAGATGCCCCTTTGAAAAGCGCCACTCTGCGACCTTCAGCATGAGCTGCTTTGTCTCAGGGGAGAGGGTGGGGTCACAGCCACATTCACCACAATGGAAGCTGTCATCCTCTTGTTACTGAGGACAAAACAGGAGCTCAGAAAGGTTAAGCCACTTACCCCAAGCCACACAGCAGGTGAAAAACAGAGCCTGGACCCAATGACTCCAGTCCACGCTCCTTCTCTGACCCCACAGCTGTCTGCACCCAACTGAGCTGGCCCAGTATGCAGAAAAGGGCTGTGAGCCAGGAAGCAAGGTCACGCCTGCCTCTGCTGCCCACTCATGCCATGCCCTCTGAGGGACTCAGTTTCCCCTCCCGCACAATGTGAGAGCTAGACACACTGCATGCTAAGAGCACCTTTCAGCTTGGTATCCTGGCTCCCACGCCCTCCCCTCATTTCCGGCTCAGGGCCCCCCAGTCATGATCAATCCCTCACCAGAATCCAGACCCAGCCATACCTGATGAAGAGGGTGCACAGAAGGAAGATGATGAGGCCCACGATGCTCGGGGCATCCCACCACTGGGTCTGATAACCCTCGGGGCCGGCCAGGTCCGTCCCATTGCCCAGCTGGGTTGGCAAGTGGGGGTTGCATTTCTGTTCTGAGAATGGAAGCACAACCACCCTCAGCCCATGCAGGCCAGGCCTAGGTAGCCAAGTGGCCCTGAGGATGGCCAGAGAGCCAGCCCAAATAGACAGACCCACAACCAATCACCCAAGTCCAAGCAACTGAGCACTCAGCAGTCACAAGGGCAGAGAGACAACTCAGGAACAGACAGGGCCCTCCCATCTCATGGGAGGACTGAGTCTCAGAATGGGCTGGAGCTGGGATGTCCCTGTCACCTGTGAGGGTCCCCAGCCCCACAGCAGGCTGATGCTGGCCCAGGAACGAGGCCAGGCCTCCTCGAGCCTGGGCCCATACTCACCAGGGACACTGGATAGGGCCAACCAGGTGACAAACATGGTGTAGAGCGTGACGACCGAGGCCTGCAGCAGACCCGAGTTGGGCTGGGCGTTCTGGAAAGAGCCATTCACTGGTAAGACCCCTGCCCGACCAGAGACACCCCACCCACCCAGCCCACTCACACCAGCCAAGGGACCTCAGAAACTCCCACCCACCTAGGATGCCCCACCACACCCCACTTAGGGAAAACACCAACCAGGCCACCTACCACCCACGTCACTAAACAAAGGCTGAGTGCTAATTCTTCTTTCTCTTAACACCCCTCAGATTACCCGATCTCCTTTCCTGCTGAAAACCCATCTCATCACACTCTGAATTCAAGCCTCCCTGTTGCCCTGTCTTCATCTCCACCTGGCCCGCTGCCCCCTCCTCCCTGTTCTCTATTGAGAGAACCTGCCCAGCCTCTCCCACGCCCTGACATGTTCCTTCCCAGCATCTCTGCACAGGTAGCCCCTCTTTAGTATTCAGACAGGACTCCCACTGAGCCCCGAGAACCCTGACCATGACAGCCCTGCACCTGCCAGCCACCCACCTTTCAGCCCACATCCTCTCTCATGGTCCACATTGCACAATTTACCTAAAATGACCCACTGGGCCTAGTCCCCTGTTGCCTGTCCTTCCCCACCTCTCAACCACACAAGCACTTGAAGACATGGCTCTCTGTGATCAAGAGGACAGGCAGCTGGGGATGGTAGCTTATGCCTATAATCTCAGCACTTTGAGGCAGGCAGATCGTTTGAAGTCAGAAGTTCAAGACCAGCCTGGCCAATATGGCAAAACCCTGTCTCTACTAAAAATAAAAAAATTAGCTGGGTGTGGTGGTGGTGGGTGCCTGTAATCCCAACTACTGGAGAAGCTGAGGCAGGAGACTCGCTTGAGCCTGGGAGGAGGAGGTTGGTTGCAGTGAGCTGAGATCACCCGAGCCTGGGTGACAGGGCAAGACTCTTGTCTCAAAAAACAAAAACAAAAAAAATTTGGGCTAGGAGTGGTAGGTTACACCTATAATCCCAGTACTTTGGGAGGCCAAGGTGGGCAGATCACTGACCACTTGGGAGACTAAAGCATAAGAATTGCTTGAACCCGGGAGGTGGAGGTTGCAGTGAGTCAAGATTGCGCCACTGCACTCCATGCTGGGCAACAGAGCCAGACCCTGACTCAAAAAAAAAAAAAAAAAACACAGAGCACAGGCTCTGGAGCCAGCCTGCCTGGGTTCAAATCCCAGCTCCCCATGTGACCTTGGCTAGGCCTCTTCTCTCAGCCTTCATTTACTCCTCTGTAAAGTGAGGATGAGGATGGTGTGAGGATCAAATAACATGTCAGAGGCCACTAACTGCCTATCATCATTATTCCTCCTCCCCTTCCTCACAGCCATGTTCCCAATATCTAGAAGAGGGCCTCATACACAGGAGGTGCTCAGGAGGTATTTGCTGAATAAATACTGATTGCTGTGTGACCTGGGACACAGTCATCACTTTCTCTGAGGTTCAACTTTTCTTACTGGGAAATGAGGCTCTGACCAGAAGGGAGGTTTCCAGCTTTTCTGCTAAAGACGCCCGAAGACTACCTAAGCCCCCTGAAGCTGCTGGTGTGCTGAGATCTCAAACCGAAAAGCACCACGGGACTCATGAGGGGCTCCAACGGTACTTTCTGAAGAACCAACAATTCCTCTGGGAGCTCCCGCCCATTATTCCAGACAGTCTTGGATTGGAAATGCGAAATTGTACCTTCCTACACTACTTCCGGAGGTGTCTAGGAATCACCACTCCTGGACTCCCCCTAATGTTCTCCTGATATGCACAGAAACAAAAAGGACAACATAAAAGCTATAATAATAACTAATGTCTGCGGGAAACCTACAGGCCAGGCATGGACTGTTTACAAATAGGATCTCAGTCCTGAGAATAACTCCAATAGGAGGTCTTACTATCCTCATTTGATATCTGAGAGGCAGAGAGAGGCTAAGGGCACTGCCTAGACAGCCAGCATGTAGCCACGAGAGCCATGACTCACCTGGGGAGGCTGACCTGGAAGCCCACATACACGAGGGGGTGGAGGGATGGACAAGGAAGCTAGCCCCAGGACCCGGGTTCCTACAAGAAGTTCCACCCACCAAGGGGCCAGGGAGGGACAGGCAGGCTCACCTGGACCTTGGGCAGGACAGCAGCAATGGACACGCAGACGCAGAGGGTGAGGTTGAGGCTGATGAAGATCTTGCCCTCGTGGCAGGCGCTGGGCTCAGTGTAGTAGATGAACATCAGCGCCACGGCCATGATCGACAGCGAGTAGAAGAGGACAGTGAAGAAGAAGAGGCCTGGGCCAGAGGGGTGGTGAGAGAGTAGGCAGGGGGCAGGAGGCACAGGGACCTCCACTCCCTCGAGAGGCCTTGTTGGCAGCTCTCCCTCTCTCCAGGTCTCGGTTTCCCCATCTAAGGAATGACGTCACTGCCTTTCACCAACGCCTTTGTAAGTCATTGCCCCACCCTGAGCTAAGATGCTTCACTTGCTACCTTGTATTAAAGGAACTGTAACAATAAATACAGTGAACCCAAAACAGCCTTGCAAAAACTGAACGAGGCAGAAAGGCAGCACCCAGGTGAGCCTTTCTTCTCGATGTGTTCAGAACTGAAAGAGAACCGGGGACTCACCCTACTACTGGGGTTTCAGGGACCAGGTGTCACTTGAAGTTCAGCCTGGGCACCACCAAAAGGGCTTCACACACTGCTGGCTGTGCGTGGCCCACCCTGCAAGAACCCCCAAACAAAACCCCCCAAGGCCTCTCCAGGTCAGCTCTCCTCGGATCCCCTGGAAGTCACCCCAGGATCAGCGGCCACCCCCCCATCTGCCTGGGACAGTTGGAATCTTGCCCTAAGGCAGTGGCTGCTCAAGATGCACCCCAATTTTATCTAGTTTCAGGGACCCTCAATTCCTCAGGTAGCCCCAGCCCTGCCTGGGCTGGAGTCTCCGCATGGAGGTAGGGTGGCAGCACTGACCTGCGTACCAGGCACGAGAGTCACGCTCCTCAGCCTTGCCCAGCCACAATTGGTTCCAGGAGTGCGCGAAGTCAATAAGCAGCACCAGCTGGATGAGGATGAAGAGGAAGGAGCCCACGACGCCAAAGTAGAACCAGACTGGGTGGAGAGAGGGGAGTGAGGGGAGAGGGTCCCTCTCTCACATCTACTCCTTACTCATTCAACTAGCATTTCTGCTACGCCCCGCACCAGGGACACTGAGAAGAACAGAGTCCCTGCCCTCAGGGAGCCCCTAGCTACGCACAGAGACACACACAGAGGGCAGGTTATGGGTCAGGCAAGGTGGGCTCCCCCTACCCCTGGGTTGCACAAAGGCCATGTAGCCAAGCACCACAGTGCTGTCTCACAGGTGGGGAATGACACTGGACCCAGCCAGCAGCCTGGGCTCTGTGTGCCCCAGCAAAGAGCAGCCCCACCATGTTCCTCCAACCTGACGCCCTGCCTCCCTCCTCACAGCCCCCCATGCCTCCTGCCAAGCCCGCCTACTGTTGGAGAAGGAGCCGTCAGGGATGTAGAAGGCACCCACGGTGATGCCCACGAGGATCAGGAACTTAAAGAACCAAAACCTATGGAGGGGGTGGGGGATGGACAAGGAAGCTGAGTGTGGGCAGGGAAACTGGAAGCCAGACTGCGCCTGGCCCCAGAGCCCCCACCCATGAAGAGCAGATGCCAGGAACGACGAGGGTGGGCTTTCTGATGGTCTCATGGGCACAGGTCTCTCCTAGCCCTGGGAAAAGCCCTAAGGGACAGGAGGGAGGACCATGCAGCAGTGCAGGTGGTCACCCAGGTCCAGCCCTAGCTGTATCACTGAAGTGCTGCGGGCCTGAGGCTTGCTGGCACCCTTTCTGAGCCTTAGTCTGCATCTGAGAAATTGATGTAACTCAAAGAGCCGTTCTCCATGCTGTGCCCTCCCGTGGCTCCTGAGCCTGAGGGTAGGGTCTGCAGATCCCTGGACATGCAGAGGAGCAGGGAAGGCACTGGGGGAAAGTCCAGGGTGCCCGCGGGGACCCCTCTCTCACCCGTTCTGGATGGCAGCCCGGGGGTCCCGGCTGCTGCTCACACAGAGCATGAGCAGGGTGAAAAAGAAGAAAAAGGCCGCCGTGGCGAAGCACATGCGGTAGACAGCGCGGTAGCCGAGCAGGGAGCTGCAGTTGACGTAGCCCTGCAAGGCAGTGGGGATTCCGGCCCCCTCCTCACATACCCAGGGCAGCTGTGGAGACAGACAGAGCAGCATCAAGGCCCCATCCCTCACAGAACCCTGGCAGCTCCCTTTATAAACCAGAGCCCTGCTCTGCCAAAGCTGTCCAGGAAAGAGGCTCTCCCAGCAAGGGCTGGGCCAGGCAGGGAGGGGAGCTGGAGCACCCCACCTGTGCCTCCATCGCCTCCACCTCCACTCCTAGCTCTCTCTGGGGCTAAAGCCCTGGGAGGGAGCTCCCCAGTTACATCTTGTTACTATCTGTTTATTTCCCACAGCCTCAGTAACTATTGCGCTGTCTAAAGCAGAGTTTCCCAAAGCGTTCTCCACCCACCACCTACATTAGAATCACCTGAGATGCTTGGGGAAACAGAGGTTCTGAGGCCCCTCTCCCATAGAATAGAGCCTCAAGGTGTGGACTGAGAATCTGCATTTCTACAAGCTCCCCAGGGAGTCTTATCTTTATATACACTAAACGTGTATAAGGCACCATGGTGATGCCCACATCCCCCTGGGTCTGTGCCAGGCTGTAAGACACTAAGATGAAGGGGAGGGTTAGGAGCTCCAACTTGGGCTTGAGCACTAAAGGGGAGAAGAGCATCCCCTAGGCCAGTGTCTAGGGGGGTAATCATGATTAGTAAGATTTTCCAAGGAGACTGTGGCCTAAGAGAAAGAATCCTCCTGGAAGTTCAAGCCCTCCTCCCCTCATTTCCAACCTCAGATCATCAGTGCACCCAAACACCCCTGCCTCCTCTTCTGGATGAGCTGTGACCCCAAGCCTGGGCCCTCTAGCCTGGAGCAGCTGAGGCCCCTCACTGGAGGCTGCCCTGCCTCCCCTGGGGTGCTCACCTTGTAGAGCTGACTCTCCACGCCCGGGCTCAGCATAATGATGGACACCAGCACCCCCAGGAAGAGGAAGAACGTGAAGATGAGGCGGCTCACAGTGGAGTTGCGGCTGGCGGGGCAGCAGCTGCACAGGATGCAGGGGGCAGAGCCACAGAGGCAGGACGCCTGTGGGACAGGACCATCACTCTCCCCTCTCCCCTCCCCGGCCCAAGCTCGCGGCTCCCACCACCTGCCCAGAGGTCGGCGCATCTGTACCGTGCTAGGCAGAAGCACACTGTTCCCCAGACACCAGCCCATTGAACTTTCAGGCCCAAGAGGGAGGCTGGGTCATATAGGGCTATACAGCCAGTATCCACAGAACCCAGCATGCCTGGGTCTATCTCAAATGATCCTGTGCCTTGAAAGAGAAAGCCAGCCGAGGTCACACTGTTTTTTACTTACAGGGAGGGAGAGTGGTTTAAAAAAATATCACAAGGCCAGCTGTCACCGATCACCTTTGTGACCTTATAAACTCACTCAACCTCTCTGTACCTCAGCATCCTCTTCCATAACACCAGAATCCTAGTGGTATGTACTCCTCACTTACCAGTTGTGAGAATGAAAGAGAAATTCCAAACTGTAGCCCCCTCAGGCTCCCTTTCTCCACCCCCCTTAGTTTTTCCCCACGGGACTTCCTGCGGTTGGCAAGGCTTTATGTTTTACTTGTGTTTGTTGACCTCCGCTTTCTAGCAGGGCAGGGATTTTTGTGTTTTGTTCATTGTGGTATTCCTAGAAATTGGAACTGTGCCTGTCACACAGTAGGAGCTTAGGGGCTATCTATTGAAGGAATATGATGTGTTTGGCATGGTACCAGTCACATGTTAAGACCACAGAAAACAGCAAGTGCATAATAAACATCAGTTGGACAAACGGAATGATTTTCGGTTCTGAGGCTATACCAGCATTAGACAGCAGGTGGCGGTCTAACCTTTTTCCTCTCCAGAGTCCTCTGCCCCAGTTGTGGTCAGCCCTTCCCCAGGGCTGGCTGAAATCATTCAGAGACTGGTGATGTCACACTATGCCCCACCTGAAAAGGAAACTCACCCTCCTGGGAGCCCAGTCCACAGCCCAGCCTTTGAGGAAACAGGCCTCACATCTATATACCTCTGGTAAACTGTCTTTGCCCAAACAGCCCCTATTCCTCACCCAGGGATTTAAGGGCCTGGAGAGCAAGAGACAGAGGCCCTGCCCTCCTGGAGCTTACACAAACAGGAAAAGCACTAAACAAATCACTACTGACTCGTGACAAGCGCTGAGAAGGACACGCACTCACTGCCAGAAGAGTGCCAACGCGGACTAGGTTTGGTTGAGGGTGGCATATCAGGGAAGCCCTCCTTGAAGAAGTGACTTTTAAGCTGAGAGCAGGCCAGGCATGGTGGCTCACACCTGTAACCCCTGCATTTTGGGACGCCAAGGCAGGAGGATCACTTAGGCCCAGGAGCTGGACAACAGCCTGGGCAGCATAGTGAGACTGTGTCTTTTAAAAAAGGTTTTTTGTTTTTTTTTTTCCTGAAACAGGGTCTTGCCCTGTCACCCAGGCTGGAGTGCAGTGGCACAATCTCAGCTCGCTACAACCTCTGCCTCCTTGGCTCAAGCCATCCTCCCAACTCAGCCTTCCGAGTACCTGGGACTACAAGCACATACCACCATGCCTGGCTAATTTTTTTTTTCTTTTTTTTGTAGACATGGAGTTTCACCATGGTCCCCAGACTGGTCCCAAACTCCTGGGTTCACGCAATCCACCTGCCTTGGCCTCCCAAAGTGCTGGAATTACAGGTGTGAGCCCCTGCACCTGGACTTTCAAAAAGAAATACTTTAAAATAAAATAATAAGCTCAGAGCAGAGGGATGAGGAGACACTGCCAGACCAAAGGGAGGAAAGAAAGTTCTAGGCAGGTGACTTGGGCAGGTAGGGGCTGGGCATTTGAGGAATAGAAAGAAGGGCCTTGTGGCCAAAGCTTGGTGAGCAGGCAGTCAGCAGTGAGTGTGAGGTCAGACAGGCTGGCAAGGCAGGACCACATAGACACCAGCAGCCAGAAACAAGACCGTGGTTTTCATCCTAAGAGCAGTGGGCACCCACTCGAGGGGCTGGAGCCAAGGGTCAGGAATTGAAAGATCAACTTTGCAGAGAGCAGACTGGCAGGGGCCCCTTGATCCTGAGACCTCCTCTGCCCTTCTTTCTGGACTAGTCACAGGGCACACAGCACACCCTGCTGGGGGAAGCTGCCTCCTCTTACTCTCCCCCAGACTAGAAATGCTCCTTCTTGCGTATCTCTCGCTCACACAGATGTTAAACAAAATGCTTCGGAAACAAAACTATTCCTCGTGGTCTAAATGAAAATAGTCCACCTGTCCAGCAACTTCTGGTTACATCTTGCAGCTGCCACCCCAGGAGCTGCATCCTATCCATGGCTGTTGGTGGGTGAGGGGATAAGAAAAGCCTGAAAAATGTTTCATAGGCCATAATGCAGTGGTCCCAAACCTTTCTGGCACCAGAAACCAGTTTCAGAGAAGACACTTTTTCCACAGATGGCAGCAGGGTGGTGGCAGGGGGGCAGATATGGTTTGGGATGAAACTGTTCCACCTCAGATCATCAGGCATTAGATTCTCATAAGGAGCACACAACTTGGATCCCTGGCATGCACAGTTCATGATAGGGTTCACGTTCCTATGAGAATCTAATGCTGCTGCTGATCGGATTGAGATGGAGCTCAGGCTGTCATGCTTGGTCACCTGCTGCTTACCTCCTGTTGTGTGGCCCAGTTCTTTTTATTTTTTATTTTTATTTTTAGAGATGGGGTTTCACTATGTTGGCCAGGATGGTCTCGATCTCCTGACCTTGTGATCTGCCCACCTCAGCCTCCCAAAGTGCTGGGATTATAGGCGTGAGCCACCGTACCTGGCATGGCCCAGTTCTTAATAGTCCATGGATAGGTACTGGCCCATGGCCGAGGGGTTGGGGACCCCTGCCATAAAGAACATTCTGGTTATCATATAGAGCAGGCTATTTAGTCCCATTTTACAGATGTGGAAATTGAGACCAAAGGGGTTAAGAAACTTACTAGAGGTCACACAGCAAGTTGATAACAGCAAGGAGATTCAAGTAGTATTAGTGACAGCTACCATTTATGAAGGGTTACTCAATCCCAGGCACTGTGATAAGCACTTTATCTACATTAAGCTTCACTGATGCTATAAATTGTGTTGTAACTTTCCATTTACAAATGGGAAAACTGAGACAGAGAGGTGGCACGACCAAGGTCAAACAGCAAGTAAGCTGAGGAGCTGGGATGCAAATTCAGATCTGTGCGCATCAAGGGTCAGGCTGCCCACAGGACAACATCAGCTCCCAGCTCGCTAATTCACTAATGGTCCTCTCATTTAATTTAAATACACCCCAGTGATGAAAACAAAAATCCCTCCAAGACCAGAAAACCAAGGGAGGCCAGTGGGTACTGATCTCAGGAGCCAGGTGCCCGGGTGCTCCTTCAGGTCCTGACTTTGGCTTGTTACCATTTAATTTCAATCTGAGACACAAGAAAGCTGTTCCGCTTTCAGGGAGCTTGGCCTTTCAGCTCACTCTGGTTCCTAAAGCTCAAAATCCAGGTGTTCCTGATGCCTGAAACCTCAGGATTTCCGAGGGCTTGATCAGCAGCCAGAGAGACCATGTCAAAGAGAAAAACACACACTGCTTCCAGATCGTTCTTGGAAATGGTCATCCACCTTGGTCCATTCACCCCACCCCGGAATGGCTACAGCTCCTACAAGAACCTCTTCCATTTAACCAAGACGTCATTATATATACATATCTTCCTACAGAAATGCCAGACTATGGGAGTAAGGGCAGATATGTACAGATATACACAAACACACAGAAATTAATTGTGCCACTGATCATAATAGGAAAATAATTGGGGAAGAGAAATTTTGTTTTGAGACAGGGTCTCATTCTGTCACCCAGACTAGAGTGCAGTGGTGCCATCTCAGCTCACTGCAACCTCTACCTCCAGGGCTCCAGCAATCCTCCCACCTCAGCTTCCTGAGTAGCTGGGACCACAGGTACCAGCTAATTTTTTAGTATTCTGGTTTTTGGGTTTTTTTTTTTTCCGAGAAAGGGTCTGGCTCTGTCACCCAGGCTGGAGTGCAGTCGTGTGACCTCAGCTCACTGCAGCCTCAACCTCTTGGGCTCAAGTGATCCTCCTACTTCAGCCTCCCAAGTAGCTGGGACCACAGGTGCATACCACCACCCCCAGCTAATTTTTGTATTTTTTGATAGAGACAGGGTTTTCTCATGTTGGCCGGGCGGGTCTTGAACTCCTGGGCTGAAGGGATCCTCCACCTTGGCCTCCCAAAGTGCTGGGATTATAGGCATGAGCCACCATCCCTGGCCACTGGGGGAAAACTGAAAATAACAAAACACCCATCAATATATCATGGTACTCCATAAAAGGAGTTTGCTGAATGGGGCAAACATGTAGGTAACCCTTAACTTGGGTATATTTAATTGTATATAAATAATACTTCAATTAAGTTGAATTTACAAATATAAAAATAAAGATTTTATATAAAGAAAAAATTTAAATAAGCTTTAGGTTTTGTGAGCCTATTGGAGTCTTAAGAAACTACAAATAACCTAAATGTCTAACACCTGGGGACAGCCGTGGCCCTTTCACTCCACGGAATGCTACAGAGGCAGAAAGATGAAGCCCCTGGCTCCAGAGCAACACGGAATAACGCTCATGATGCATGTGAAAGGAAGGCTGACTGTAACGCTGTTCCCACGCTACAATTACAACCACTCTCCTCTGCCTGCGGATGCACTCAAGGGCAGATCGGAAAAGCCCCAGAACACTTACAGTGGCTGAATCTTAGCACCAGACCAGATTCTTGGAATGGAGAAGTCAAGATTTAAGAAGCCCCGAGCCTTAGAGTCCTACACCTGCAAGGTTCCTTGGCATTCAACCAATCCATTCTCTTTCCAATGAAGAACCACCCAGAAGCATCTGGCCATCCTCTGCTGCTTGCACACTGCCAATGACAAGGAGCTCACGACCTCTCAAGGCAAGGCAGATAGCTCTGGAGCTGTGAGTGGTTTGGCATTATGTGAACAGGCTGTCACTGAGTCAGTCATTCACATTGTCTCCTGGTTGTTCTTAGAGCCAGGGACAGAAGTTCTTAGAACCACTCGTGGGGTGCTAGGTGGGTAGGGGAGGCAGCTGAGGGCTGGGTGACAGTTTTGAATTTTTCTGTTTAAAACAAACTGGCCGTCTGGGTGTGGTGCCTCATGCCTGTAATCCCAGAACTTTGAGAGGCCTACATGGGCGGATTACTTGAGGTCAGGAGTTTGAGACCACCCTGCCAATATGGTGAAACCCCGTTTCTACTAAAAATACAAAAATTAGCTGGGTGTGGTGGCGGGCACTTGTAATCCCAGCTACTCAGGAGGTTGAAGCAGGAGACTCGCTTAAACCTGGGAGGCGGAAGTTGAAGTGAGCCGAATAGCGCCATTGCACTCCAGCCTGGGTGACAGAGCAAGACTTTGTCTCAAATAAAATAAAATAAAATAAAGTGGCCCTCCACTTCTGATATATATCCAAAAGAAATGAAGCAGAGACTCAGATATTTAAACACCCATGTTCATAGCAGAATTATTCACATTTGCCATCAGGTGAAAACAAGCTAAATGTCTACTGGTGGATGAGATAAATGGACAAACAAAATGTGGCATATACATATCCATACAATGGAATATTATTCGTTCTTAAAAAAGAGGCCGAGTGTGGGGGCTCACACCTGTAATCCCAGCACTTTGGGAGGCCAAGGCAGGAGGATCACCTGATGTCAGGAGTTCAAGACCAGCCTGGCCAACATGGTGAAATCCTATCTCTACTAAAATTACAGAAAAATTAGCCGGGCTTGGTGGTGTGTGCCTGTCGTCCCAGCTACTCGGGAGGCTGAGGCAAGAAAATTGCTTGAACCAGGAGGTGGAGGTTGCAGTGAGCAGAGATTGTGCCACTGCATTCCAGCCTGGGTGACAAGGCAGGACTCCACCTCGGGGGAAAAAAAAAAAAAAAAAAAGGCGGGGAATGAAATTCTGACACATGGATGAACCCTCAGGGCATTATGCTAAGTGAAATAAGCCAGACACTAAAGAACAAATATTGTATGACTCCATTTAGATGGATAGAGTAGCCAAACTCATAGAGAAAGGTGGTGGAATGGTGGTTGCGAGGGGCTGGGGAGTTACTGTTTAGTGGGGGTTTCAGTCTGGGAAGATGAAAGGTTCTGCAGAAGGATGGTGGTGATGACTGCATAACAACGTCAATGTACTTAACGCTACACTTAAAAATTGTTAAAACGGTACCTTTTATGTTATGCATCTTTTTCCTCAATGTTTTTAAAAAGGAGGGGGCACAGAGTTTTTAAAGAGCAGAAAGTCAGCCAGGTGAAGAGGAGGTATTCCCAGCGAAGAGAATGACACTTGCAGAGCTACAGGGACACTGTATTTTCAGGATAGCTGACAGGGTGAGAGAAGCTGGAGAGGTCATGGAGGTGGTGGCCAACGTCCTGTATACCATGCCAGGGAGTCTGGACTTCAACCTGAAAGCAACGGGGAACGATTGCGAAAGAAGAGGAATGACAGCAGATTTGCATTTTAGAAACATCACTTTGACCACAAAAACACAGGTCAAGGGGGTGATGTGTGGTATCTTTCAGGGAAGAGAGGAGAGTCAGGGGCTGTTGTCAGTAATCCAGATAAGGGCTGACAGTAAGACCTTCTAGAGTTACTGTGTGCCTTAGCTGGCACTCTTCCTTCTGACAATGACATTCATTTGGGATTAATTTTTATTAGGGTTGTATTTATTAGAGCTCCATTTTATTTTATTTTTCTTTATTTTTTTTATTTTTTATTTTTGAGACAAAGTTTCAGTCTTTTTGCCCAGGCTGGAGTGCGATGGCATGATCTTGGCTCACTGCAACCTCCGCCTCTCGGGTTCAAGTGCTTCTCCTGCCTCAGCCTCCCGAGTAGCTGGGACTAGAGGCGTGTGCCACCACGCCCAGCTATTTTTGTATTTTCAGTAGAGATGAAGTTTCTTCATGTTGGTCAGGCTGGCTTCCAACTCCCGACCTCTGGTGATCCACCCACCTCAGCCTCCCAAAGTGCTCGGGTTACAGGCGTGAGCCACTGCACCTGGCTTTCATTATTATTTTTGATAGAGTCTCACTCTGTTGCCCAGGCTGCAGTGGAACAGTCTCGGCTCACTGCAACTTCCGCCTCCCAGGCTCAAGCGATTCTCCTGCCTCAGCCTCCCAAGTAGCTGAGATTACAGGCACCCGCCACCATGCCCGGCTAACTTTTGTATTTTTATCAGAGACAGAGTTTCACCATGTTGGCCAGGCTGATCTTGAACTCCCGACCACAGGTGATCCACCCACCTCAGCTTCCCAAAGTGCTGAGATTACAGATGTGAGCCACCTCACCTGGCCTAGATCTCTATTTTAATATACATGTCTTCTAAAATAAATTACAGGCCCAGCACGATGGCTCACACCTGTAATCCTAACACTTTGGGAGGCCGAGGTGGGCAGATAACTTGAAGTCAGGAGTTCCAGACCAGCCTGGCCAACATGGTGAAACTCCACCTCTACTAAAAATATAATATTTTGGTGGGCATGGTGGCACACACCTGTAATCCCAGCTACTCGGGAGGCTGAGGCAGGAGAATCACTTGAACCTGGAAGCCAGAGGTTGCAGTGAGCCAGGATGGTGCCACTACACTCCAGTCTGGGCAACAGAGCAAGACTTCATCTCATAAACATATATAAAGTAAAATAAAATAAATTACAGACTCCTTAAAGATGAAAATAAAAGGTTAAAAGGGTAAACTTTTTAACATATATTTTGTCACAATTTAAAAAAATACACAACTGGCCCCAGTAAGAACGCAGCTTGCCGCCTTCATGAACAACTCCAAAACTAGCTGAGCCACCCAGGACTAGTCAAAACACAGCAGAGGTCAGCCAGAAATGTCCCAAGGTACACTTACTTCCCCCGTGCAGTGCCAAGAATGTAGGTCCTAATGCTGGCTCTGCCACAACTTGTAGTCTGACCTCAGGCAAGTTTCTCCTCCCCTCCCTGGGACTTAGTTTCCTCATCTGTAAAATGGTCTCCTGGGGCAGGAGAGGACAGTGGCTCAGATCCCAGGCTCTACGTTAGGCAGCCCTGGGTCTCACTGGCTTTAGCACTTCCTTGCATGTGGTTTTGAGTCTTGTACCACTGTGGGGTGTTTTTGGACCGGCTGCTGCATGCTAGCTTCATGCTAAATATGCAGCTGTGCTAAGCTCAGTCCCATTTAATCCTCACAACAGACTAAGGGATAGACACCATTGTTCTCTCCACCTTACAGACAAGGGGATGGGCCACGTGACTGCCCACAGTCACAGAGATGAGAAGAGGCAAAGCTAGGATCTGAGTGCAGTGGTCTGACCCACAGGCATTTCACTCTCCCTAGGATGTACAAGACCCTCCTGAAACATTTGCAGACTGGCTGAGTCATCATGTGTGGGCTTGGTGGCTCCATCCCCTGTGTACCCATCTTACTTCCCCATGTAAGGCAGGACCCACCTTTAGCCCAGTTCACCTTCAGCCCAGTTCCAATGCTGAGAGGCACAATCAGCAGATGAGTCACAGCTGGGAGGGTACAACAGTCTTCCCCCACTTACCCATCCACGCAAAAAAAATCCCCCTAAAGTTGCCCAGAAACCCCTCATAGAGCTTCACTCCTGCATAGCAACTCTTCACTACAACAGGACGGTACTGCTGTCCAGTAGTGCCCAACTGCACCACTTAATGCTATGTGGCTATGGAGGAGTCACCTTCACTCTCTGAGCCACTTTCCTCATCTGTGAAATGGGAACAATATTAACTACCCCAGTGGGGTCTTTGTGAGGATTAAATGAAAGGAGGTTTTATACACACACACACACACACACACACACACACACACACACACCAGTGCTCACTACAGTGTGGGGCCTGGGCCACTGCTGGACAGCTCCATGCTGTGTTGGGATAGTTATCTGTAAAATGGGCTAACGTGTCACAGGGTAGAGGAGGTGGGAGAACCAATGAGATGGCATGTGAGGGGCTTGGAACAGTACCTGGCTCAGTAAATGTTAGAGGCCAGAACCTCAGAAAATGTTGGAGGCCAGAACCCCAAGGGGATGGCACTGAAGGGAGGGGCAGGTCCCTTGCCAATATTACTCACTAAGTTATCTCCCAATTCTACCCTGGACCAGCCCGGTGACTCAAGTAGCCAGGATGTGGGGAAGGGAGAGAAGGTGTGCGCAGAAGCCTGGACCAGTAATCAGACGTTGATCCTAACTATGCAGTTCTCCGTCCTTTCCCTGTGCAACCTTAGGCAAGTCAGCTAACTTCTCTGGGCACAATCTTCTCATCTGTAAACAGACGGTTAGAGCAGGCCTGTCTGCTCTCAGCATTGTAGAATGCTGTGACTCAGGGACCAGCACTTGGCATTGCATTGTCTCCAAATGGAATTCTCCACCCACCTTTCCTTGATGTTAACAATAATTCCCACAGGGAGCACTCGATGTGCCAGGAGCTGTTTCATCTCCCAATAGCATTGTGAGAAAGGCCCTGTGACCGTCCTCGACTGACAGATGGGGAGACCAAGGCACACACGGCTGGCTGGCGGGCTGCCCCTCAACACCCCCAGGTCAGTCCAGGAGGACCTGTGTCCCACCTGGTGCAACCAGATGGAAATCAGGCACACTGTGAAAGCTCTGCCTCCCTCACCAGGAAGCAAACCCTGCTGGCAGAGACCTGGCCTAAATCTTGAATTATTTGGGCTAGGAGGGATTTCAGGCACCAGCTTGATTCCTCCTCTTGCAGACGCACCCGCATATACACACACACACACACAAACACACACACACACACACACACACACACACACACACACACACACGGGAAATGGACGCCCAGTGAGGCAAGAAGCTCTCTAGTCTCTCTGTGCTGTCTATGCTGATCTCATTCTCAGAAAATGGCTGTGAAGTAAATCTCTAGACCCCAAGCTCTCCCCTACACCCCCTCCTCTCTCCCTCCCTCTCTCTCTCTCTCTCTCACACACACACACACACACACACCCGTCAGGGACAAAGGAAAGCCAGTACTGAGATTCAGCAGCTGCTGGAGCCCCTTCTCCCTCTCAGGGCCTCTTTGTGTGGGGCCAGAGGAGGAGGGGGCTGCCTGAATGAACCGCAGATTTAATGAGGGAAAGAGGGAAGGAGAGGGGGCTGGGGAAAGGGAAGGGAGAACGGGCCTCCCAGCCAGGGTCTGGCTGGAGCCCCTCCCTTCTGCGGCTGCAGCCACAGAACAGAGGCTGGCCGCCCCCCCCCCGGGTCCCGAACCCGTGACCGGTCACTCCCTGCGCACACCCGCACCTCCCTCGATTCCGTTCTCCCAACCCAGAGTCCGCCCGGTGGTCCGTGACGACCCGCACCCGCCTCACTCCCGGGTGGCTAAGAAAGTCCGGGGCTCCTTCCCCTCCCATCCCAGTCTCCGCGTGGGGCCCAGAGGGTCCCGGGCGAGCTGGGGAAGTGGCTGAGAGCGCGAGCCAGACTGAGGACGGCCGACGGGGCCGCAGAGAGACTGAGGGACGGACGGACAGCCGGATGGAAGACAGCAGACGGACAAAGACAGTCGGACGAAAGACGGACGGAGACACGCACCAGACAAATACGAACTGACAGGCCAGGCCCGAGCGACAAAAACAGACTGACGGGCAGGCGGCCAGAGGGGTCGGGCGGGGCACTCGACGGGAGCGGCGACCACGCGCGGCACCAGGGCGTCCGGGACGGGGACAGAGGCCACCCGGAGGACTGCCCCAGGTGGGGCGACGAGGGCCCGCACAGCTGCCCCGACCCCAGGCTCCAAGCTCGGTCTCCCCAGGTCCCGGAGGGCGCCTGCCGAGGGCACTCCCCTCCTGCCCGTGCGCCCCGCCCTCTCCCGCCGAAACCCGAGCCGGGACCGCAGCTGCCCGGCGCCCGCCGGCCGGGGAGGGGCAGGGGGACGGGGGCAGCGGGATCGAGGTGCCGAGAGAGGGCCCGGGAGGGCGAGCAGGCGGGGCGCCGGCCCAGAAAGACAAGTTCGCAGGAAGGAAAAAGAAGAAACTACTCCGAGCAGAACAGAAGAAAGTGCGGGCCCGCAGCAGGAACGGGCGGCGCTTGCGACAGGGCGCTGGGGTCGGGACTCACGCAGCTGAGCAGGGAGCAGGCTCCCAGGCAGGCCCCCATGGCGGCGGCTCCGGGCTTCGGGCGCCCGGCGTGGGGCGCGGGGCGCGGACCTCGGGATCCGGGTGCGGGGCCTGGCCCCTCCCCTGCCCCAGCCCCGCCCCGGCCCCGCCCCACCTGCCGAAGCCACTCGACGCTTTCCGGCGCCGCTCGGGGCCTCCCCGGACTCACCTGGGGCAGGTGCGCGGGGCGGAACCCTAGGGGAAAAGGGCGGTCGGAAATTCCCGCGGCCACGCGAGCTGCGCAACCTGACCCAACCCTGGCCTGGGCTCACATCCTGCTCCAAAGCGAGCGTTCGGAAATCGACTTCGGTTTGGGCCCGTGCGACCTCAGGACACTGTCACCCTTGAGGACAGAAGCCAAGAGGTGGTCACCGCTAACTCCTCAGTGCTTGGCGCAGAGCCTCTGCTCAGTATGTAGGTGCTGAAGTTGAATGCTGAATGATCGGATAGAGAAACTTCGGCAAGTCACTGCACCTCTCTGAGCCTCAGTTTTCCCGTCTGTAAAATGAGGATACATACCTCATAGGGTGGTTACAACACATGGTTCATGCTTGACAAATGTAAGCTCCTATCGTCACTGTTTTCCTCTTTTTTTTTTTTAAGAGGAAAGGGTCTTGCTCTGTCACCCAGCCTGGAGTTCAGTGGTGCAATCATAGCTCACTGCAGCCTTGACGTCCTGGGCTCAAGTGATCCTCCTGCTTCAGGCTCCTGAGGAGCTGGGACTACAGGTGCATGCCACCATGCCCACCTACTGCTTCTTCTAAGACCCCAGCCTCTCACTCTAAATGCATCCTTCCTTCTCTCCATCTGTTCTTCAAACTCCACTGAGTCCCAGCAGCCTGCTGGGAGCCACACGCTCCCCACAGCCACCCATGCTTGGTGGCTTATCACTCCCTAGGGATGCCCAAACTCTGGTCCCTAGCTAAGGAGTTCAGAAGGCTGGGAGGGGAGGCCACATTCCTGGCAGTGGCCCTCCAGGGGTAGGTGTGAGAGACCCAGAAGTAGGGCTCTGTAATTACTCTCCCTTCAGCCCTGTCCTCAGCCACCTCTGGACAAGATAATGTTAGGGAAAGAAGGCTCTATGCCTCGAAGCTGGCCCCAGGGCTAAAGAGCTGGGTTCACTGCATTCTTGGGTGATTCACTGGGCGCCAGGCTTAGCCATTAATTGCACAAGGACTGTTCCACAAACATACCCTACACTTTCCCTCCTCCGCACTTTTGCCCACACAATGCCCCCCTCTTTTTTATTTTATTTATTTATTTATTTATTTATTTTGAGACAGGGTCTCACTGTCACCCAAGCTGGAACACAGTGGCCCAATCATGGCTCACTGCAGCTTCAACCTCCTGGACCTCAGGTGATCCTCCCATCTCAGCCTCTCAAGTAGCTGGGACCACCAGTGAGTACTACCATGCCTGGCTAATTTTTTTTTTAATTTTTTGTAGAGATGAGGTCTCCTTATGTTTCCCAGGCTGGTCTCGAACTCCTGGGTTTAAGCAATCCTCCTGCCGTGGCCTCCCAAAGTCCTGGGATTCCAAATGTGAGGCACTGCACCTGGCAGATGCCCTCCTCTTGAAGGTCTTTCTCCTTATCCCTCTTTCTCCCCTTTGAAGCTTGCTCACATGCCATACCCCTCAGTGAAGAGAGCCATCACCATCACCCCAAACCCACTACCTGCCTCCCTTAGAAATAAGCATCCTCGTGATTCCCCCAAGCTTCCAAACAACATGGGCCTCCCTTATGGCCTCGCAAACAACCCGAGCACACGCCCAACTTTCCCCCATGGTACCATGTGAGCCCCACAACAGCTCTGAGAAGTCGATTAATTCCACACTCACTCCAGTTTACAGATGAGGAAACCGAGGCACAAAGAAGTAGTGACACGCTAAACGTTAAACATGCATTGAATAAACATTGACTATGATCACTGTGGTTGTTGTCACTGTTGCTTGAGGCTACACAGCTCAGAAGAAGCAGAGCTGGAAGGCCACCCGGCCTGGCTTTCACCCTGATGTCCTACTGCTTCCCTTGGAAAAGTGTAGGTGACAATATCTAGTCTTCCTATTCTTCTGTCCAGTAATATTTCAGACCTTGCCTAGCCCGAGGCCTTTAGGAGACTGTGACCCACCCAAGAACAGCCTGCTCTCTGGCCACCCCCTCTCCTGCCCGGAGCATAGTACAGGGCCTGGCACAGTCAGGCAGTGAATGCTTGCTGGATGAATGTCTGAACTTTTACTGTAAGTCCACTTTCCTCCTTCTGCTGTGACTGACATTCTGATCCAAAAGCAGCCCCTACACGGTCATCTTCTGCACAGAAATCCTTTACACTGAAATGCCACTGAGCAGTCCAAAGTGAGCCCTTTTCACATGCTCCCATCCCAGGGCCAGCTCCCTTGGACACTTCTGCTCCAAGAGGTGAATTTTTCATTCCACATCCCCTCCCTATCCATGACCTGGAACAGGAGAAAGCACCCAAGACCAAGAGGAGTGACCCCTGGGATTCTTGTTCTGCCACAGAACATGCCCTATGCCCCATGCCCTATGCCATCCTTGGGGGGCCACTTCACCCCACAAAGGGTGTCTGTCCACCCCCTTTCCTGAAATAGGGAGAGCTATACTGTTCAATCTCACAGAGCAAGCGTGAGCATCTGAGAAAGTATTCTAAGAAATAAGCAGTTATCTGCAAGGAACAAGGGATTAAGCTGACTGCATGTGTAAAGGGACAGCCACTCTGGCTTCAGGCTAACATTTTTCAGAGCAAGGTAATGTGCTGCCACTGTCCTGGCCTCCCACCTGCCCAAGACCAAGGCCAGCTGGGCTCTCACATGCCCGGCATGGAGGGCATAACTCACTGTGCGGCTGGATCCCGGTGACTCCTCCTCTCTCAGCCTCACACTTCTCATCTGTAAAATAAAGATAAGATTTTTTGCCCCAGATATCTTGGGGGACTACCAAGGAGATGAAATGAGAACATAGATAAAGAGTTTCATTTCTTGGTATCCTGGCCAGCCCATCAGCCTTTACTCCCAGCCTCAAATCTCCTGCATGGGGCCAGAATAGCTCTGTCTCTCATACCTACAAAAGTAAGGTCAAAGTCAGCAGCTATGTGATACTGGCAAGTCACCCAACCACTTTAAGCTTCAGTGGAGGGTTGGAATTAGGATTCTGCTCCTCCATCCAATGCCATGTAAGCCATGTCCCTTGAAAGAAACATGTAGGGGTCATTTGGTCCATTGCCCTGTGCCCATCACACAGCCCAGACAGATGCTCAGCTCTCTAGTTCCCAAAGGAAGCAGGCTCTGACTTCTTGGACCACCCACCCCAAGGTTCTCTAATCTGATCTCATTGGGCCTGAGTTTTCAAATCTGCAACATAGGAACAAACACCTGCCCCAGCCCCAGTGCCCCCAATCCATTCTCACCCCACCCTTTCTTACCATCCTCCCATCCATGAGGACTCAGATGTGTGCCGGCTTTGAGTCTCCTATCCCTTGGGCTTTGCTGCCTGCACTGGCCTCTATTTCCTGCTTCTGACCCATTTACAGAGCAGGGCTGAGGCCATCCCTTATGAATATGTATATAGGATAATGAGAGCTTGGGATTGGAGGAGCATCTGGGGAGAGGTATTCACATATGCACCATCCACTCTGCTCTCCCCATAAACACCCCCCAATCAAGGCTGTCCTTCCTCGCAAAGGGTGCATGGGATTTTGGAGCAGAGGTTAAAGTAACGATAATCATATTCATGGCAAGAATTTTTAAGAGCTTACAACATGCCAGGCATTCTGCTGAGATTATCTCCTTTAAGATGCATTTAAGGTAGGAAATATTGCCCCCATTTAGAAGATAAGGAGATGATGCTCCAAGAGGTTAGGTAACTTGTACATAAATCATATGGGGAACACGCATAGTGACCATGTGCAGAGCCAGAATGGAACACAGGTTTCCTCAGAAGAATGGAATTCCAAAGCTGATTCTCTAAACTCCTGCTGCCCAGATGTTCAGGGCCAAGCCAGGAGCCTTGGGTGGTCATGGAGCCACACCTGCATCTCACATGCCAGCAGGTGAGCCCACAGTGATCTTAGGTGATTTTGTTAAAGGACCCAGGTCCTGGCAGGGACTCTATCTGAAAAGTATAAAGACAGGCAGACACGATGCGTGTTCACACGTGCGCAGGCACACAGTTAGGCAAGCGTAGCACGCGCAAACACACAGGGTGTTCTGCGTGCATGGATGTAACTGTGTAGGGTAGAAGTACTCCTGTGGCTGCCCAGTGTATGTGCCTCTATGCTGCTCTGGTGACTTTTTTCCACTTTTTTTGCCACAGTGGGCAAGGAGCTGGGAATGCAGTGCGAACAGGGCAGACACAGTGCCAGCCTGCATGGAGTGGATGGTCTGTGGGCTTTGCTTCCCATATGCAGTAACACTCTGGAAGGAATCTGTTTCCTTTGTGGGAAGCGACCAGGGGTTGAGAGAGAAGATGGGTAAGAGGGGAAAAGGTAGGACAGCTGAGGTGGGTAGCTCAAGGGAGCCTCTGGAACTTGCCAGAAATGTGGTGGAGGAGAGAGCCAGGACCTGGCACCGGCTCCATGACAGCCACTGGTCTGAGGATTCCCAAAGGTCTCCAGATGTTTTCCTTACAGATGTCCAGGGTCTTGAATGCACAAGTGGGCAGTGTGTGATGTAGGTGGTGGTGGAGGGGGGCAGGGGTGTGTTTATGTACATGTGCACAGATGAGCGTGTGTGGTTATGTGGATACGTGCATGGAGTATTCATGTATAAATGTGGGGACATGGGTAAGTCATATGTGGTGTGTACACATGTGGGGTTTACATGTAGAGGTGGGGGTGTGCCTGTGTGTGTAGCGGGGCCTGTTACTGCAAAGGAGAGAAGAGAGTGTCATTTGGCCCAGGACTCACATTCAGCAGCCTCAAAAATGCATCCAAAAATGAGATGGAATGAAAGGAGGGAGAGAGGAATGGATGGCTAGGTAGATGCATAGGCAGAGGGCTGGCTGTGCGGAGAGACGGATAGAGGGTTGGACAGAGGGATGGATATGTGATAAGGCAGATACTGCAAAATGTTCACTGTAGCCCCTGGGTGCTGAGTATACATGTGCTCACTGTGCCATTCTTTCAACCCCTCCGGATGCTTGACACTTTTCGTAATACAATATGCACACAAAGTGGGCTGGATGTCTAGCCCCAGAGAATCATGGATGAGATGGAAAGAATAGGATGCTCTTCATGCCATTTGAGAGTTACATCCCATCACTGGGCCACATGGCAATGTGAAATCACACTTTTTATGATTTTTGTGATGATCTTGTGAGTCTCTCAATTACATCGTATTGGATGTGTGTGCGTGCATGTGTGTATTTAAAAATAACATTAATTTGGCCGGGTGCAGTGGCTCATGCTTGTAATCCCAGTACTTTGGGAGGCCGAGGTGGGCGAATCACGAGGTCAGGAGTTCGAGACCAGCCTGGCCAACACAGTGAAACTCCGTCTCTACTAAAAATACAAAAATCAGCTGGGCGTGATGGCGGGTGCCTGTAATCCCAGCTACTCAGGAGGCTGAGGCAGGAGAATCGCTTGAACC